>JALPQI010009285.1:0-38726 GCA_025490895.1 Thaumatotibia leucotreta
AAACTGAGCTCCGCGTAGGGCCGAAGGCCAGAGCCCAGCGCTCCTTCGCTATACAATGGAAAAGTGTAGCATTAAACCGAATCTCACGGCCGCAGGCCCGAAAAATTGTTTCGAGAAAATACGGAGGCTGAAAGCCGTGATCCTCATAGGGCCGAAGGTCTGGAGCGCGGCCACCCGGCGCGCTTGCCTGCGAGCTGCGTGAGACTCAAGTTTCCAGGCAAACCCACCTTCATTCATACCAACTCCCCTGCGCAAATGTTAAGGCCAAACCCGACCCTGATCTGATCAAATGGCCAACGGCAAAACGGTCAAAACCTTGCCCGCCCCCTTTAGTGCTCCTCTGTAGCACCCTTAGAATATATCTAGCACCATATGTCTGACTAAGTTCGTTTTCTAGTGACGTTGTTGTACCTATCATGTGCCTAATTACTAATTTGACATTTAACAAAATTGTAGGCTCACATTTTGGATGAAAAAAAAAAGATATTTCAAGTTTTAAATTTTATGCGTATGTTACAACACGTATAGCAATTTTGTTTGGCCACAATTGCTAATATGATTGTATTTTAGGGCCATTCCTCTGATATGCGAATCATATCGTACGTAATTTTTTTGATATTGTATTCTGGCCATTCGCCGCAACGCTGGCCTTCTGGGAACTACTCGTTGGGAACTTCTTATACATTCTTGAATTTTTACGCAGATATGTAAAAGTTCCCTCACGATGTTTTCCTTCACCGTAAAGCACTTTGTGTACAGTACTAGACAAAATGTTCTTTGCAGATGTATGCAAGTTCCCTCACGATGTTTTCCTTCACCGTAAAGCATGCAAGTTCGCACCACGATTTTGATACGAAATCGACTGTTTGGGCTATCATTTTTCCAGCATTTAAGTCGACACTTGTTTCCAACTAATATAATTATGACTGATCATTAAGCTACTTCTTATTAATTAACCGTTACTTTCGAACAGTTCGGACAACTGAGGCAGCTGTGGCACCTTTTGGTAGTAATGTCATCATCAAAATATGTCAACTTCACTTGCCTATAAATTGTTATCGGATTCAATGTATAACATTGTAAAGATTCTATGGGAAATTAATATTAACTCCTCTTGAAATTTTACTGTTAACACAGAAAAAAAAATCGCCCGAAAGTCTCAACTTAAACTTTTGTCCGGTACTGTATATCAAACGATATATCGTATATAAGTTCTATTTGAAAAACTCATCGGTTACGAGGCGGGGATTGAACCCACGACCGCTGCGTAGCAGCCGTGCATTTTACCCCTTGACCACAAGCGCGTACATAAAATGTATCTGTTTCATACACACTTCAAGAAGATGTGTCAATGGTGACAGTTCTGTCACGTCTTAGGCTTCGAAGAAAAACTTCAATAGTGCGATGTAGAACATTTCGAGTTTTCTCTTCGAAATATACTTAAACATATAACTTGTATATATATTTACAATCTGCATACAAAATGCTTTAATTTGATACCCAAATCATAGCATTTAGATGACATATTATTCTTTGCGCTTTAATTGTATTTTAATGAATCTGGTTTTTCTAGAATAAGTAACAAACATATAAGTTATATACATATTCGTAATCGTTGTTTGAAGCTCTTCATTTTGATACCAAACTCGATAGGTTTCTTTCATATTTATTTTTTTTGGTTAGATAATATTGAATTTTTTGGCCGCCATATTGTTTTTAACGTGACGTCACATGTCCTATGTTACCCGCGACGTCACGACGATTCTAATGATACCTTACACTATTAAAAACGGTTAAGTAGTCGCGAAGATCTGCGCGTTTAAAGAAAATATGAAACATACATAGGGACTGAACACATATACTCTCCTTTTGGCAGTCGTGTAAAAACTCGGCGAAACGAGCCTAAATCCATTTTTTTTTGGAAAAATGTTGTGAATCCCGCTGCGCAGAACGTCTGTTCGTCACCAAGGTCACGAAAAGACTGTCGGCGCGCCGGCTCGCGTGATCCACTGGCGGATTTGCGCGCCGCGGATTTTGAATTTCAAGCATGCACAACGAGCCGGCGAGCAAATCCGACGGTTTTTAAGTCCGCGGACTTTTAGGTGCTCCATTGGCGGATTAGACCGTTGGTTCGCGAGTTCGTTGGCGTACCGGCGGTTTTGCTCGCCAATGGATCACCGGCTTTAAATGGATAATTTGCAGAAAAAGTGTACCTTTTAATTTTTTATGCGATCATGGACTGTAATACTCGGCATCGTGCGTACTTTTCAGTAATGAAACAAAAAAAGTATGTCTCTAATGTCACGAAAATAAGTATGTAAAAAATCTCGAATTTGTTACAGAATTTTTCATACCTTTAGTATAACTAAAGTGAGAAATCTCAATTTACACACTTATTTTCGTGACATTAGAGACATACTTTTTTGTTTCATAACGGAAAAATACGCTCGATGCCGAGTAAAATGTTGTATTACAGCCCATGATCGTATAAAAAAATTAAAAGGCTTTTTCTGCAAATGGCCCAAATGGTAACGTGGTTTTGTCACAGTGTGCGCTTCGCCTACCGCCATTTTTCCCGAAGTTCTCGCCCCGTTAATGGCCGGCGCGCTGCCGTCGATTCGGCCCATAATTTATTACTTAGCCCGATGTTTTTTCTATTTCAATTAGGCTTTGCGCAGGGAAAATCGACTTTGCTGGCTTGTGGCTTGGTTATAAGTGTTTATTAACGATTCAATTAAAATGTTGTATATTTTTGTGGAACAACTCAAATTGTTTATTAAATATCGTTTTGGGTTATATTTTTTAAGTAGTACCACTACTAAAGTCCATTCATCCTTAGTTGTCTTATCTAGTAAACAACTTTCTAACCTAAAAGTACATGTTTTCTGTTGTAAACTGCTGTTTCCTTGATTAAAAATTAAGCAATTTACTAATCACTACGGACGGACTGCACAAATACGGACTCAGGTATTTTGGTATAGGCAAATATGGCAGTTTACAACAAAAAAGGTTAGAATGTTGTTTACTAGATAAGACAACTAAGGATGAATGGCCATAAGTGTTTCAATTTAAATATTAGATTTCATATACCATAGAAGAAATACTAAACGTCTGTGTATTTTCTTTGGTATATGACATGTAATATTTAAAATGTAAATGTAATGTTTCCGCAAAGACACTCAAAAAGAGTTGAATAGTGGTAGAAGATAACAAATGATTAGGTACGATTTTTATAAGGAAACTAGAGCCTATCGTGAATATTCGAAAACATAAATTTCGAGCATCTATCTCTGTCCGTCTTACGATGACGTCATTGGAGTAACAAAGGCAATTCCTCGAAATTTATGATTCTGGATAGCGTTACACCAACCGACCCTCAGGTTACGCAAATTCGAAGGAAAAGCCAAAAATGACATTAGCTCTTTGATATTCATAAACAATATCAACAGTGTATCAGAAACCGTGAATTAGCTCTGCCACACCATCAAATCTTAACCCTTCGTATGTCTAAGCACTGATCAGTGACGAGGAAACTATTAGAAAAAAATATTCGCGACACACGAGGGGTTAAAATACCTAAGACTACAGAAATTTAAAAGCCAGAACAAAACGTTAAACGTCCGCCAATCTCATTTACGCTTAGTAAATCCAAGCAATCAGCGTTCATGTCTATCGCGGGCACTTTAGCGGCGCTGTGCCGGTCGCGTGCTCGCCGCGGCCGTATTCTGTTAGTGATGTGGGACTGCGGCGGTACTGCAGTGGGACTGCGGCGGTACTGCAGTGGGACTGCAGGAGAATCGCACTTAGATGCCACCATTATGTATTTCCCACTGACCGGTTGGAATTGGAAGGCACCGGAGCTCACTTAGACTAACTCCTTTATACATAAACATTAAGTTAGGATGTTTATGAATAAGGATATATAATAATTATATGCCTGAACATGGTTAATTTCAAATTAAACACAGGTTACATTATTATTATTATTAAATAAACCTTAACATTATGTAAATTTGTCACCTTGCCTTATCATGCGGCCTTCAAAATGTGAAATATGCTCCAATTCCGCTCGTTAAGTGAATATATGTAAACAATCCATCCATCGTACATTATGTGAACAAAAATATTTTCTTTTGCTAACGCCCAGACTACATACTACATTGTGCGTGCCATGCGACGATGTACATGTACAAGCATGACTCAAGTACAAATATCCGCCATCCCGTTGTATTAATGCTCTTACCCGGATTTGAACCTAGTATTACTGTTAAATGAGGCTCATGCGGTCCCTTATTTTCTCAATCTTCTTGTATGCTTCCGAGACGTGGACATTGAAAGCCCGGGCACTTAGAAGGATTGATGCGTTCGAGATGTGGTGTTGGCGCAGAATGCTTCGGATACCCTGGACTGAACGCCGGACCAACGCGTCTATCTTGGACCAGCTCAATATCACCACAATGTTTTCTGACATTTGCATCCAAAGAGTGCTCAAATTCTTCGGCCACACAATCAGACGTGGTGGGGATGCGATAGAAAGGGGCATTATTACGAGAAGTGTCGATGGCCGAAGATGTAGGGGGCGCGCACCCAGTAGATGGACGGATGTGGTCCAAAATATAACCCAAACTTCACTCCAGGCAACCATTCATATGGCCGAAGATCGAACGGCCTGGAGAGCAGTGACAGGAAGAATATCTCATGGGAGTCACGTCCCTCAGACATGAGGCTACGACTCAGAAGAATTATTGTGACAGTTTAAATATATATCAAAAACTAAGTCCGGAAAAACTGCATTTATTGCAAATGTTAGTTTTCCAAGTACCTACCAGATCGAAAATAACCCTAAAAATAAGCATTACAATTGATTTCTTGAGTAATTGAAGCTTTATTGTAGAAATGCAAAAAAGTGTTTACAAGGTGGACTTAATAGCGAATGGCATTCTCTATCAGTTAACCAAAGAGCCTAGGGCCAATCAGAGACTAAAATTTTACAAATTGATCTCATTTATTTTATCTGTACCATTTGACAGTTGAAAGTAAAAAAAAAGCTGAACAAACATTGCTGCCTTTCCATAGCATTTGACGTCTTTGACATATATCGTGAAACATGCTTGTATATTATTACGCTAGTACCAATAAATATCAAAAATATTAACAAAAAATGCATGTCAATTTCATGATTAGGTTTTATGTTGGTGATAAAAACTAGATTGTGTACTGAAAGTGTGAAAGCTAATTTATTTATAAAAAAAACTGACCAATGGTATATACATGTCACCAAACAATTTATAAAATGCCAATACACTAATATCGTCACAAAACTCGGACCACACTTCAGAATACCCCCTCGCAACGGGAGGTCCGGCGCGAGTTAACAGCGAGTAAATTTATTACATGGGCGTGAATACCCATTTTTGTGCTCGCACTCGGTAATAGATGCTAATAACCTCCCCCACTGGGCTATACCAGTTATAGCCGTGCCTTGGGGTGGTAAAGGAGGTTTATTCGGAGATTAGATGTAGTTTTGTGAGGGAATTTTTGGTATTTGAAGAAATAATCTTTTTGGCTCTGCTATTATTACTCGTACTCTTTTCACATAATTTTGATATAACGGCATAACACTTTAATAAGTTAAATTAATACATACGATTAAGAGTATATATTATCTTAATATTTTCTTCGGTTGCCGCGAGGCTTAACACATGAAATAAAACTATGAAAACCGATAAACTCGCGTATATTAATTAGATTTAACTTCATCCTGACGATTTGAACATTTTACAGGGTAATATTTCAGGTAGTTTCTTATGCCCACATTTCGCTTTCCGAGATATATGTATAGCCTAGTAGATAAGGTTAGAGGAATTATAATTTATACTCGTAGTAATTGCACCATTAAATATCTTGAGACATTTTACTCAAACCACGATTATACTTAGATATCTTAAAAATGCATTTATTAATAAAAATTTGAAAAGAGCCGCTTATGAATGAAGATACATTACGATTATATCTTTCTTGATTATTGTAATTAGGTAAATGTAGGTAATCTAACTTTGCTCTCGTCTTACCCATTAGGAGCATAAAAAAGCGTCTTCATAAAACTCGACATGTTACATATATGTTCAAGTCAATGCGTAACCTCCAACAGAATTACTCAACACACCCTTAGCTTATCAAAATAAATAATTCAGCCTCCAACGAACTCCTGGCGATCCATTCGCGATCTACTTATAATCCGGATGACGTACCGCGAGCCGTCGCGACGCGGACGTGGAAAAATCTCGCCCTAACCGAATAACCCCTTCGACACCACTAATAAAAAACAAACGAATAACCCCCGAAAATGTCCGCATCCCGCTCTAAAGCCGCAAGAGAAACAGAGACTTAACGCAAGCGTGAAAGTCTCTCCACTAAGATGTAAGGAGTTTTCGCTAGCAGGGGGTAGGTTAGCTCTCGCTTCCGATTGGCCACCTCCCCGGAAGGATATGACCTATAGTTTTTCTTCTTAAGAACTTCCTCCGTCCATTGTCGGTGTGATTTACGACTAGGCGGGGGGGCAGGATTGATGATTGCCTGTATCCGGCTCGCAATCACATCTGCCGGGGCCTTAGCAATTTCGCCGCATATTCGTTTACTTGGCGCATTATAGGGGGCTCTTCCCGAGCTGAGTGTTATTGCCTCTATTATGAGCCGGCTTAAGAGGGTAGGCAAGGCTTATACGGTTTACGTAATCAATGGTATTATGGGTTTGATGAATGTTAGCGCCTTGGAAGGATGATTATGTCTGATTTCAGGCGTAAGTACCTATTATCTTTGAGTATAACAGTTTATTCAATTCTTATCGCATCATTTCTGTAATTTAGAGTAGACGATTAATCAGAATATCGGTGCTTCAATAGGACAGGGTGTTATGTTACATTCTCGGGGTAATTATAGCTGGAAATTAAGTGCCACAATGTTCAAATCAGTAGTTGAGGAAAGTGCATTTTGTTCATAGGAGACGTCAAAAGAATTTAATAATAGAAAAAAAAAACATATACCGACTTTTTTCAGAAATTCACGGGGTGTGCGATATAAAGTTGATCGTTTGAACAGAGAGACTACGGACATAGAGATCTGATGGTACGCGTATATACGGACCGCTTCAATACCGCGATAATTAATTAAAACGCGTACAGTCATTAAATTATAGCGAAGTTGGGTAAGTGTAACAGAGAGGCAACTGAAGAAAAACATTTCATACATTTACTTTTATAAAAAAACCCTCTAGGGAAAGTGGAACGTAGGTATGATTCGCTGGCCCAACTTGACAATATAACTATTAGATGTCATATGTCGAAGATAGATAATTCCGATTTTACCAACGTCGTAGGTAACGTCGGATATGAACACATCACCTATTATTTGTTAATGTTAATTTTTACTTCACAGTGACTTGGTTTTTACTGTTAAGCGGTTTTTTTTTTTATGTTGGCACAACAAAGTGGCTCCACTCCACCTGATCATGAAACTTATTGGAATATAAAATAAATTCAGCTTTTTGTTAAATGATTTGATTTGTCCTAGAAAAATACGAAATAAAATTGCTGTACTTGTTAAAATATTCCAGTCTATTCCCTAATAATCGGCACATTACACCCATAACGTTATGATTGCACCGCAGTCTTTATGGCATTATTCGAATTCGGAAAACGAACCTCCCACCGGCCCGCGGGCAATTCTACCCTATTTGTTGCCAGTTCTAAACAGCAAATCGAAACGGCATAGAGTACGGGCGCGCGGTTTTTTTTTTATTGTTTTTTTTTTCTTTCAATGCGACGGCGGCCTTGCAGCTTATTCTATTTATTTTGGGGATCATAATATCTTGTTTACTGAGTTATGTGTCACTGGATTGTTAAATGTATGTTACAGTAGTAAAAAGCATATGTCGTCAAAACAATAAGACCTGGTTTTTAAATCCCCAGTTAAGGTCTCTGCCCACTAGACCGTAGCATACCATGACCGTAGCATGAACGTATCAGACACGGAATGTGATACGATACGGGCTACTATGCCCACTATACCGTGTGTACATTGTTTCATATCCGTGCTAAGCCCGTTTAGTGACCGTTGCATCCGCGTCGCAACCACGTATCATCCGCGTCGCAACTACGTATCATCCCCGTAGTATGAGCGATTCATATCCGTCGTTATTGTTCCATTGTCACAGTTTTATCAGTTTCAAATTGTTTTCACGCCCTTTAGACTACTATAGCTCTGCTAGTATTTTCCTAGGAGTTTATTTCTACACCTATTATTCTGAGCAGACATCGTAAACTGCGATCGAAATCCATTGAAGTACTAGAGTTATTACTGAGTCAAGTCAAAGTCAAAAATTATTTATTGAGTAGGATTAGCAACAAGCACTTTCGAATCGTCAGTTGACCATAGTTATGCAGAAAGCGACCAACTACAATTTTTTGTCAATCTGACTTAAGCCTTAACGTATTGAGTTTAGTCGCTTTCTGCATTGTCAAAAAATCGAAGTTGGTCGCTTTCTGCATAACTATGGTCAGTTATGCTACTTATACATTTATATGACGGAATGTGTTTATTTATCATTAATATTATTATAGTATTAAATTACACTTATCAATGTCTAGGTAACCTAGACACTGATAAGTGTTATCTATGATATTAAACTAAAACTTCTTGGAATTGGTAAATATATTGTCTATAGATTTATATGTGCCTGTCATGATTGTTAATGTGACTCCGTCAAGTACTGGTTTTGTTTGATTATTTTTACATCTTCTAATAGTTTTGGAACAATAATTAATTTTAAATAACAATGGAGCAACTGCTAAAGAGCATAGATTTTTCGAAAAAAAAGATATATCGATTTTGTGTACATATTATTGTAATAAAAATCTAAAACCAATAAAATTTATTCTAGAAACCCACATCAAAAGCAGGGTTCTTACCATGTAAAAAAAGAAATAAATTGTGCAATATATCTGGATAAATTCGTTAAGTTATACGACTGTATCAAAATTGATATTTTTTTATTATTTTGTTTGTAAGAAACGAAGTAATATTTTTCGATCTCGATGAAATTCTTCGGTTTGCGGGTTTACAATCAATTAAGTAAGTTTTTTTTTCAGAAAATAGCGATGCTGATTATATTGTTTGCGTTGTTTCGCCATAAGAGTGAAAAATTTGGAGAGTTTTGGATAAAAATTGTAAATCCAATACAAAAATGTAAATAGAACGCGTATGCTCACCGTTTCGCCGCCTGCACACACCGTACCGGCAACGTTGCGTGCCATGCACGTAGCGTGTCGGGACCGACAAAATATTCTCGCCGACAATTCTTGCCGGTCCGTGCATGGCACGCGACGGTGTTGGCCGGCGACGGAACGTCCTAGTGGGCATAGTCTCATACTTTTCCATACAAAGTGTAATATTTTTTTGTCTGATACGTTCATGCTACGTTCATGGTATGCTACGGTCTAGTGGGCAGAGACCTTTAACAGTAGGTACCTGTTAACTGAGTCTGCCTGCGACCACGGGTGTAACATCATACCTGAAACGTCAGAATATAGGTAATTCAACGTAAGTTTACGCGATTAAGACCCGTTTATCTTTAAGATATGAGGTACCTGTTAGCTCATATTTTATAATGTAATGTTAGCTAATATTTTCTTCGGTTCATGAAATAAAACTATAATAACGAATTATATCGCTTTTTTATCGTTTTTGTTTAATGAGTACCTAGCAACAAAATCACTCTTTTTGAAGCATAGCGACTTACAAGTCTTACAACGCTTTTCTATGAAGAGTGTACTGAGCATCAGAATTATATACATACATAGGCATATACATTTTATAACTCCCAACAACTCCGAATTCCATTACAACTACATCTAAACCTAAAACCCACAGTCGGCAAAAGGGAGCCGTTATTGCATAAATTCTTTTTCCGAACGAATTCATTTGTGGAACATGGTGAAATTTGAATTTAGAACGTTCCCGGGCGAGCGGCAAATTGTGAATTAGAGCGCCGCGGGCGCACCGGCTTGTTAGCTAGTTTTTACGCTGCCACCCTTTGTGCGGGATTGCATCAATGTGCAGCTTATTTAGACTTGGCGGCGAGATTGTAACGAATCAAATGTTTTATTTGTAATTCTTGATGCTTTCGTGGAACTAGTAGGTTTTATTCATATTATGAATATCCAGTATTGTTTGTTTGTAATTGAAAAATAAAACGGTTAAACGAACTGGTTAAATCCTCAATAGCGTAACGTCAGCTACCCATTTTTTTGTGTGCGTTTTAAATAATTGAATGGGAATTCCCATATATCTAGCCTAGCCTTGTATTAGATACCTGGGCGCTAAAATCTACTTAGAATTGATAACTGATTAACATCAGTTACTGGAGCATTCCACGGTCTCGTGGGGGACATTTGTACGATGATTTTAAACTTTGTGTTACTGTAAAACACGCAAAAATGAACATATTTTAAAATATACAGAAAGTGGTGATACAATGGACCTTAACCTACAAGATGATATAATATTATGAAGAATTAAACCAGTATTATATGAATTCTCGACACCCGATTTAAAGTCGCGTGCGGGACAGCCAATCCACCGCCGTTTGTGACGTGGCACACTGGAACCCGCCCATACATTGCTGTGCTCAAAACTCAACTTAGAAATTGTGGGTATTTTGTGCTGAAATTGAAATATAGTATGACCAGGGAAGTATTCTACCTCATTGTAGCAAAATACCCTCATTATCAGTTGTCATTACGTAGTTGCATTATGTCAAAGGTCTATGATTTCATATGTCACGTTCAGTGGTAATTAGCATCGATTAATAAATAGACTTGTTTCAAGTTATAGCAGTAATAATAACACAAAATCCGCAATGTCTCGTCTTGAGCAAGGTATGTTGATTACGTTTTACGTATTTTATATTCTAAGAACACTTTTGTGTTTGTGATATTTGGATAATAGTAACTTATATTGTAATTTAATAAAAATGATCATAATTCCGATAATGGACAAAATCTTTTGATACTTTTTAGGCACGATAGCTAAAAAAGTGGTCTTTATTTTTATTCTTCATTCGAAAGCAAAAGATGTTGTCCATTTTTCGAAAACGGACGAAATTTTTTGCTCTGACTATTTGATCAGGCGTTTTTTCTGTAGCGAAAAGTTAACTTTTTTGTAGTATAACAATTATTTAGTGCGTAATATTTTACCCTACGGTTACTTCTATTGATTTTGACGGTTTCAGATGAGAAAAGCGATGCAATTTTACTTCAACGACGAGAATTGTGCAACACGATATTTAAAAGTAAATACAACACAATGAAAAACAAATTTGAAGACCTTTATAAATTTTTAATGCTTAAAACCAACTGTCCTGATCATCTCAAACACAAAATCATCGTAGAGGCACGTAATTTTAAGACTCAATTCAATATAAAGTGGGCCAAGTATAACAGCTATAAAAAAACATTCTTAGAAAAAGAGAAAACATGGCTCAGCGGTGAATGCCGATTTAAACTGTATTTTTCAAAACCAGAACAACAAAAAGGAGGGAGGCCTCAAAAAGATTTTGTGGAATCCAGTGATGGCTCAAAACGCAGAAAAATAGCACACCCACTGTTCATAAAATCCTTATTCATGGAGACGCAATAATACCTGAGCACCTGATTCCAATAGGCAATTTAAGTGAAGAGGCCCAGGAAGCGAGGAATAAGGATTTTAAAAACTATCGAGAGAGATTTAGTCGTAAAACTTCCAGAATCGACAACATGACGGATGTTTTTAATAGGCTCTTGGTTTCCTCTGATCCCTTCATCACCAGCATACGACCTCTGCCAATTATGAATACAAAAATATTTCACCCGGAAGCTGTCGATATGTTTATCAATGAATATGTACCTTCGTCATAGGATTTTTTTGTTTTTTATACAAATATAATGTAAATAATAATTATTATAAGCACTACTTGACATTACGAATGCAGAATGGTAGTTTTTTTGCTTAATTTTACTTTTTGTAGTTTTGAGCACAGCAATGTATGGGCGGGTTCCAGTGCGTGGTTATTAAAATTGATATTTCAGCGAATTGAACACACCGATTATGACCGTTTTTAGGGTTCCGTAGCCAAAATGGCAAAAACGGAACCCTTATAGATTCGTCATGTCCGTCTGTCTGTCTGTCCGTCTGTCCGTCTGTCACAGTCGATTTACTCGGAAACTATAAATGCTACAGTAGCGAAATTTGGTAAGGCTATGTATTGTATGAACCGCTACAGGATTATGATACTAAATTGTAAAAAAAACCATTGGGGTGGGGGCCCTCCAAACATGTAACTGAGGGATAGAAAATTTTATTTAGTTGTATATAAGCGTGTAGGGTATTAATCGAAAGGTCTTTGAAAATTATATGAAGGTTTATACATCTTATTTTTATTTAAGCAAATCGTTTTCGAGATATCAGCTCTCAAAGTCTGAAAAATGTGTCCCCCCCCCCTCTATTTTTTAAACTACGGGATATAAAATTCTAAAAAAAATATATGTTATGCACATTAATAAACTCTATCAACGATTTTTGGTTTGATTAAATTATCTCCTATAGTTTTTGAGGTAGGTTGATTTAACTGTATTTTTTAAGTAATAAATTGATAATGGTACGGAACCCTTCGCGCGCGAGTCCGACTCGCACTTGGCCGGTTTTTTTTTTTATTATAGTTGACGTAATAACACTTAGCATATTTCCGCAAATAAAATGAAAAATATATCTTTGAATTATTTTATATAAAATAAAGATTGCAGAATCTCGTGCGGGACAGGTTAGACTCGTGCGGGACGAGTACGATTGAGGTGAAAAATAAATGGATAAATACAAGTTTTATGTAATAACTAAGTGTTAATTTCGCAATCTAAATTACCTATGTTAAATGGAAAATTACAAATTTAAAGTTGTAAATTCCTCAAAAACTGCATTTTTCTTTGCTTTATCTAAATTTGAGTCACACGTGATGATGGCGTGAAATTTTGAAATTCCCTGAATAGGTTTGACTTTGGCCCACGGTTTAATTTAATTTTTTTTGTGTTATTCTGACTGAGGTATGTAGAAAATCTTAGTTGTTTTAATTACTTGCGATGCAACTTTGATGAAATCTTCAGCAGACTGTATAGCGCGTATGTCCTGAGCTTGACTGAGCATCAAATTGCCCCCTACTCCATCTACGACACCTTTTCCATGCGAGGTCTTCATCGACACATTCCAAATCACGCCTCATGACTTCAGCAAGTTTTATATTGTAACGATGACAAAGTCCTTTTATAACGTCCTTTTTAGGCGAAGGCGGTAGACTTCGTACAGCTTTTAAGGTAGCCTTTGATGCTGTCTGTGGACATCTGTACGGAGATTGGATTGGAGGGTTATTTGTCTTAGAAAAGGGCCCTGCTACCGCCATCGAAGCATATGCATGAGTTTCTGAAAATGACTGACTCCTTTTTAACTCTCTTTGTCTTCGTTTTTTATCACGTTCACGTTCTCTTAACTCATTAAGCTTCTTAACCGTCATAGTTTCTTTCTTTAACCGTTTTTAATTACTTATACGTAAATTTTCATTTTTTTATGAAATCGGGGTCTCGTAATTATCGTTTTCGCGACATTTTTTATGAATAGCCGCTTTATCGCTTGGCATTTTGGAGAAAAAACAAGCAGTTTCAGTAAAAACAGCAATTATCACTTGTGCTTGCAAAAGATCGCGTGCGGGACAATAACTTTAAACTCACTTAAAATATGTGTTACTCAGATGAGTACTAAATCTTGTATTATATCTTATTACCGCTAATAAACACTGTTTAGTCATGCAACATAAATAATCCTGGAACACTTTTTACACAAAAAATATTTACTTAAAGTCATAGAAACTCGTGCGGGACAGCTGTACATTGTCTATATTTAGTTATATGCTCTGTCATAAACAAACAAGAAAACTTGTATAAATATAACTAAATAGTAAAATAGAATATACTTTGTACCTCGACATATCAAAAAAGTATGTGTAGCATGCCAGAAAGTCGACAAAATGGTCTGTGAAATAAGAGCCTTCAAGACTGTTAACAAAGTAAATGAATAGTGTTTTTCTGAAAGACTCATAAGAAACGTGTCAATATGTTTTTTTACTTTGACGTATTATAATTTAAAAATCTATATAGTGGTCTGTTATTTAACAATACTATTAATAATTAAATATAACTTTAAAAAAACGGTGCTGTGGTTGTTATTTCCATGGAATGCTCCTACTGTAACTAGGATACTTAGCCAAGTTGCCAATCGCTAGCGCTTAATCGTCAATCTTAAACGAAAGGCAGCTAACTGTCTTTGTAGCACTAATATGAAAGAGTGACATAGAGGGAAAACTACGATACGCTATCAAGCGTTAGCGATTGGTAACTTGGCTAAGCATCCTGTAGCCGTACCGTGGCTTTGCAAGTATCGATAACGTTAGGTTTTTCTCAATACGTAAAACAGGCCATCGCGCTCGCTGAAATTTGTCAGTGCGAGCGCGATATAATGCATTACGTATCGAGTAAAACCTAACTTATCTTCTGGATTTACCCAATGGAAAATTCGTATACCTATACTTTAGGCCTATTACCGCTCATGACTGGTGCGCATGACATGACATGACTTGTGTAGGTGAGCAGTGCGAATGCGAACGTTTACAAGCATCTGTTTTTCTTATTACGATTCATCGCAGTGACAGAGACAGATACATGAAATTGCCAATTCTCGAATTAATTTTCCATGTTTGATTTTCGGTATACTTAGAAACTTTTATTTTTTGTGTGACATAATTTTTCTTACCATAGCTTGAAATATAAATCATTCATTACATCCCGAATAAGCATTCAACTCATTTATATTAACCAAATAAACAAACGTAAAATTTTCGCCTTTAAATAATTTTCTCTGAATTTAACTTTTAGGGAATTGTAGCATTCTAGATTTTAACTAATTTTAGCTTATTTTAAATTTTAACGAGTTGAAATTAGAATGTAGTTTAATATAAAACATGGTTTTATGAACTCTCTGAAGTTTAATATTTGGAAAGGTAATTTCATATACTCGTACTATACCGACACGTGTGTTTATTAAGTAAATTGGAAAATTTTAGTTTGAAAATAATATTTTACGAATGTAATGGTTTAATATCCCTCTGGCAACACTTTTGTGGGTAATTGAAATACCGGCAACTTATTTCAATTTAAATGTTAGAAGAATGTCCACGTTGATTCACTGAATTTTGTTAATAACTTATGCATAATAGTTATACCTCGATATTTGCCTAGCAGGAACGAGGGATTGACAAAATTAAACATCGACATAATTGTTGTCGATGATACACCCTGTTTTCATAAAAATACTAACTTCATAATACCAGGTAACCAAAAATACAGGACCCATTTAGGCTTTGTTTTACATATCTAATAGGTACCTCATCTTAATTATTTCCTCTGGCTTTAGAGTATATTTTATTAGTCTTTGTTATTTTGATGAGTACTAAATATGAGATATGAGAAAAAGAATGTATCATTTTGAGTAGGTATGATGTGCATTCTACGTCAGCCTCTGTAGCCTAGTTGGCAGTGACCCTGCCTACGAAGCTGGAGGTTCCGGGTTCGAATCCCGGCGAGGGCATTCTTTGTGTATTTATTTATCACAAATGTTTGTTCCTTGGTCATGGCTGTGTATGTATCTAAGTACTGTATCTATACATATCTATCTATTATACATATCGTCGCCTGGTACCCACAACACAAGCCTTAGTTAAGGTTACCGTGGGACTAGGTTGTTTTGTGTAAGATGTCCCAAGATATTTATTATATTTATTATTCTTAATAGCTACGGTAAATATTTTTTTTATTGCATTTATTTCTCGACCACTATAAGACTTATAGATAACAGTTATGTCGATGTTTAATTCTGTCAATCTCTAGTTCCTGCTAGAAAAATATCGAGGTATAATAATAGTACATAACGATACAAGTCGACAAAATCAAGTCCTTCCTTCGGCCGCATTTTAATTTATCGCCATTAATTAAATCTCAACTACTAAAACATGTGGGTCGATTACAAAAAAAAATACATTGTAAAAAATGGCCTTTTTTATTTGAAATGGGCTTACTCATGGCCACAGACTAGCCAAGGGCAGTCGTGGCCATGAGTTTGTATTTGGCCTTTATGGCCCGGCCACGACATTGGTCCAAGGCGACCGGCTTAGCGGAAAACCATACGTGCAAGAGGGTGTTCCCATATCGGCATCCCTCTCCAACTCATGGATTCGCTCGCCGCCGGTCGCCTTAGACCAATGTTGTGGCACTATGTCCATGGGCCTCAGTTCCTGCTTTCCATCAGGTGGGCTGAGAGCTCAGTTGTCTACCTTCGTCACATAAAAAAAAACTATGTACAGATTTTTTGCAATCGATTCTCATCTGGGGAATAACTGCCAGTCTGTAATTTGCGTTTGAAAGTAAATAACACAAATCACCTAATGTTCGGTAAAGAAATGAAAAGAAGGGAGGCCACGAAATCTTTGCCCTAACCCATCAACACAATCAGTGACCACGGAAGGGTTATTTATCACACGATATTACGACAAATGATTTTAGTTGCGTCGCTGGACATGTTGGATTCCGATGATAATGGGGGTCCAAAGACGGTAACATTCAATTTAATGAATGTTTTTCATTGATGTAATACCTATAGTAGGTATTTAATTAGTGATAAAGCGAGAGGGATTATGTGGGTGTATGATGAAAGGAAGATGATACTGCTTAAATTACATTCTAGCTCTATAATGTAAATGCCTCATCGTATTGTATTAGATATTCTATCAAAATTAAGGAGTAGGTGTGTATTATTAATTCTGAAATATTTTCTTTTAAGTATCATTCATTAACTAGACCTAGCACAGGATCAGTGCGACAATATGTCGCCGCGAAATAGCCTATCAATCCCTCTTTTATTGATATAGTTAGTAAAAGATGAAAAATCTATCTCGCGGCGACATACTGACATACCACCCATGTGCTAAGCATACAATAGTCAGTAGAATATAAAAAAAATAAACAAATATTTACTTCCATAGCATTTGACGTCTTTGACGCATAGCTTGAAAAACGTTTGCAGATATATTTTTACGTTCATAATAACGAATATCATTAATTTTAACAAAAAAAGTATGTGAACTTCAGGTTTAAGGTTTTAAGCTGGCGATAAAACCAAGATTGTGTACTGAAAGTACTTGATTCTGAATAATGCAAGATTGCTGGTTTGTATTACATTTTTTTCATCTGACAAATTGTATAAGTATCATTACAACTACCTACATGGATCTCGTTAAAGTTATAAATTAAAATTCTGTTTTTTTTATTAATCAGTATTATAACTTGTTAGACAGGGAAACTGAACCGCAATCTTGATAACATAAGTATAGGTTGTGACAGATGATAGAGTCAATAAAACGTTTATTATCCAACGCTCTCATGCATACATTTCAAGCTATACTTTTACAAACTCGCATTTCATTGTAAAACACTTCTTCATAAAGCATTTTACTGTAATGTATTTAAAGTACAAATTGTAATAAAAGAAAAAGCTGGATAGAAGACAGTTTAAAATACGAATTACATCTGTGTTAACAACCCCGCGCTGGCTGAAAAAATTCGCCGTCGGCAACGCACATGGCTTCCAATTTTAAAAAATTATACGCGTGTTTAAATTTCTAACCGCATTATTTGAGCCCATTTGAATTTGGAACTCCTAATCGGACTAGAGATTACAAATATTCAAATGACAATTCTTAAACACTTTAAGCAGTGGATTCAAGAGTTATTTTTGTACAAATTCATTGGTGGTAAGTTTGTTTGGTGACAAGATTAGTTACAATAATAGTGCGAGGGTTGTAAATTGGGACTTTGGGACTATAATCCTTGTAATGCGGACCGAAATGGAAATTACGGGGTAACGACGTATACGGTAATGCTGTTACGGAAAATTTTCTTTAGTATTTAATGAAAATTGGATATTCGCGTAATGGAGTTTACAGTGGTTGTGGATAAAAATCTTTTTACGACGGATTTTAACTGATAAACGATAGGTCCTTACCAATGAAGATACACATCATAAAAAGCTACTTTTAATCAAAATTCAGATACGTATCATTTGTCGTTTTATAGATATAAAAATTTCGTTGCCCGATAGGCGCGCAACGCCGCACTTTAAGTACGTTATTTTCTGGGCATTAGAATGAAACCCAACGAAATTTGGTCTAATTCTAACGTCAACGGAATTGAAAATTGTAAAAAGTAATTAAACCCTACTGCAATTGATAAATAGCCGCATAAGTAGCAGTAACAAATGCTTTAGTTATTATTACGGTTAGACATTAAAACTGATATTCGTCAGTATTCACTTTGTATGTAAAGGAGACTAGTAGACTACAGTTAGTTTTAAAGCGTATTATTGCCTCAGAAAAATAAAACTCAATGACCCTAATTTCAACGCGACATTTGCCGCATAAACCCCAGTCTTTTATACTCTATTGCAAACATGGGGCATATTGCACTATCCGCCCTATCTGATTAACGCAAACATTATGAATAGATCTACAAAACGTATCTGTGGCTAAGGAAATGCTTGGCGCTTACGACGTTTTGTTCAAAGGAAGGTTTAAAGGTGGGAGGGGAGGACTGCACCACACTGGCTTACGGCCAAATGACTTGAAAATCAACGGGTTAATTACAGTTTGTTTATCCCTTTTGTGTGGTTAGTACACTTGTGAATTCATACTGACCGGTTTTAATGGACGCTTTTTCAATGGTATAGGGCAATTTTTTAAACCTTTTGCGGTTGTGGTTGATAAAAAATGCACTGCAAGATTAGGATTAGGATGACACCTATAAAATAGATGGATTTTGGACTAATGCAATCGGTACTTTTCGAAAAGCAGGTACGTGTTATGTATGCATTAAGAAATAATTAAAGTGATAATTTCCTGTAACAGTTCTCCAAAAAAAAAATATGGTAAAGTTTTCAAACTATATGATGCCATGTCAGTAACACGTTCGCCTCCGGTATTGTTTCGCCAAGTGCTAATGCTATGCCGATTGAAATTATGTCACAGAACTCCTATGCTAGTTACACACATGTGTGACCGAAAATATTCTACTCTTATGCCGGCGACATAACACTTGTGTTAAAAATATTCGTATTTTTATGTCATTAGCATACAACTAAGAACTGGATTTATGCTAGTGGAATAGAAATATTAATTTTGATCACGTATGTGTGTTGGCAACATAGGAGTAAGATTTTGTTGGTCACAGACGCGGTGTCACCGGGGCCGAACGAATTAATATGTACTGCTTTGCCTTCGTGGGTATAATCATTTTTGAAAGATGTGTGTATGTTATTTACTTTTTTGAGCATTTGCAGAGGAGGTACCTACCAGGGGCGTAGCTACCGCCGTATCTGCCGTATCAATTATACGGGGCCCCCGGGCCACGGGGGCCCCCAAAGTGTGTAAGGAAAAATAATAAAAACTTTCTAATTTATATTACCTCCATATAAGGGCCTCCAAAATTTTTTTTATACGGGGCCCCGACAAGGCACGCTACGCCACTGGTACCTACTAATTAGAAATTTTTCGATTTTAAAATAATAAAGATCCCAAATGACAAGAGCCTTATCGACTCTGACGTTAAATACACAGACAAGAAAATAAATTACTCTCAACATTTTCCACAGCCAATTTCTTTTTAAATTAGATCGCTGGCTCGCGATAAAAAAATAAGATTATGTTTTAAATTCTCTATGGACATTGATAGCCGATCGATCACCAGCCAGCCGGGAATACTGCAGCACAGTTTAAGTATTGCGACCAGTATTCTAACTGAAATCTGAAGAGAATTAGAAAATATTTTAAGTTACAACATGCACAAACCGTTATTTCTAGCGTTAGATTTAATATTGACTGAAAACCTGTGACTGATTTTCGCTTAAGTAAAGTAACTAATCAAATGAAGACAATTCAGTTAGTAATTTCCAAAGGTACTTTCTAGGTTCAGAGTCCCAAAACCTCACTGGGAACACACCTCCCAAACAACGGGAATGCAGTTATGTTTTGGCCACATGGTATAAGCACTATGATACTGCCAGACATAATTAAATATTATATTTTGTGCACTGGGCCACGAAAATAGTTAGTACCTAGGGTTGTATTAGTTAATCTGTATATCCAGGACATTCTGCAACGAAGCTTCCATTCGTAAAAGTTATAATCGCCTCCTAATAAGTATTAATCTGATACTGTTTTATGTACTCTAACTGTGATATCGGTACCGAAGTTGCCGCTATTAGCCGAAGCGGTAAATCGAATGTAATTTATAATACCGCTTTGTTATTTGCCTAACTTGAGGAGTTATTTTGTTAAGAGTTTCATGGAAACCCACGGGAGTATGACTAAGATTAATAATTGTTATATTTCGGATTGGGAACGCGGTATTGATGACTTATTATATTGTTTGTTTAGGAGCATTTATACATTTAACTGTGGTGGATGTAGAATATTAAGATTACCTATTTATCATAAACGATATACATATTTTATACCTGGTGCCCCATTTATACTAGGAGAGTAACTAAATTCTGTATTTTATTATATAAAATAATAATTAGGTCACTGGTACCTGGTGGCTACAAATAAGTTTAACAATTCCTATACGTCTTTTTAAGTTATAGAAAAAATCTTACAAAAAAATATTTATATGTCTATAATATCAATTAATAATTTTTAAGTACCTACATATTTGCTGTGGCTTCTTTATTTAGATATTTTCTTATTCTTTCATATTTAAGTATTTTTGAGTACAAAGACATTTCAAAACTGCGTAAATCTTGCTTCTAATGCAAATTTAAATAAATTCTATTAATATGCGTTTTACTTATTTCGATATGTAACTGTAACTTTTTGGGATTTTTATATATTAAATCACCTTATCTTTACTGTAAAGTATATTATCATTAAAGTATTTATCGTAAGTAAAAATAAAGAAGTGCGTTTTTTGATACTGATTATTTTTTACCAATAATTTATTATTTATTTACATACCGCTTACATAAAGTCGAAACCCTTTTCCATAATCGTTTAAAGGGTCTATTACCAACATGAATCTCGAACATTCTTATCTTTTTCCAACTTGTCATTTGAAAAACAACCTTGGGACTTATTCTCAAGATTCAAATACACATTCAACCTAAAATAATAATGGAATATTAAGGAAGATATTCTTATTATTGTCCGTGATACAGAAAGCCTCCAATGTATTAGCAAATAACGTAAACGATATATTTTTTCGACCTCTCCTGAATTGTTTATGTGCTAAAGGCTATTTGTCCGGGGCATTGTTTGCTTTTATTGACCCCTATGCGATAAAACAGTGAAAGTATATCAATAGAAAAACAATGAAGTCTCGATAAACAAGGGGGTAGCCGTATAGGAGACAGATTTATGATACGTTTGGTAAAAACACGCATTATGCTCGCGGTTATGATATGACGTTTAACATGTTGTTTTTACAATGCTAGTTAGTAAAAAAACCGGCCAAGTGCGAGTCGGACTCGCGCGCGAAGGGTTCCGTACCATTATCAATTTATTATTAAAAAATACAGTTAAATCAACCTACCTCAAAAACTATAAGAGATAATTTAATCAAACTAAAAATCGTTGATAGAGTTTATTGATGTGCATAACATATATTTTTTTTAGAATTTTATATCGCGTAGTTTAAAAAATAGAGGGGGGGGGACACATTTTTCAGACTTTGAGAGCTGATATCTCGAAAACGATTTGCTTAAACAAAAATAAGATTTATTAACCTTCATATAATTTTCAAAGACCTTTCCATTAATACCACACACGCTTATATACAACTAAAAAAAAAATTCTATCCCTCAGTTACATGTATGGAGGGCCCCCACCGCAATGGTTTTTTTTACAATTTAGTATCATAATTCTGTAGCGGTTTATACAACACATATCCTTACCAAATTTCGTTACTGTAGCATTTATAGTTTCCGAGTAAATCGGCTGTGACAGACGGACAGACGGACAGACGGACAGACGGACATGACGAATCTATAAGGGTTCCGTTTTTGCCATTTTGGCTACGGAACCCTAAAAACGAGAGCTGTCATGACATTCATTTGAAATGACATGCATTTCAATGTAGGTCATAGTCATTACTAATGCAGGTAAATCGCCAATAAATCACCAAAAGGTACCTATGGTAAAAAAGTCGATTTTTATCCTGTTTCTACTTAAATTACTTTGCTTTTTTTAATCTATGGGGCTATCTGATGTAACAACTACATCTTTTTTTAAAAGATTTTAATTCAGAGTAGTTATAATACTATCTGATTTATTGTATAGATTGGTATAACGTATACATACATATATAGTAAAAAAAAATAAAATCTGCTTGAAACGACCATGTTTGTTGTAGTATTTTCTATGAAACAAATTACACCAGAGACTTCTTGGGCGTAGTTGGCAAATAAAAATAAGGCCAAATTAAACTTGGCAAAAATAATTCAGTAACTGTTGGCATACCAAGGGAATAATCGGCGAAGAGTTGATTGGCAAGTGATACTCCGCACAACAAAGTTCTGAGAATAGGCAGAATACCGTTTTAAGTATATAATACATGGGAAATGTACAGCCTTAAACGCGAAAAACGAAATCGCGTGCTCTAAAAGGCAACAAATGGTAAGAAAACGTATCCACTCAGAGCCTCGCTTCGCAAATTGGCCATTACGGCGTAATATCGGTGCCACATCCGATGCTAACCCACTCCCACTCATTTAATGGCTGCCCATAAAAGTTCTTAGGGGCGATACATACAGCAATTTGGAGGTTATATAGCATCATATCCTGTTATCTAGTGTGATTTGTTTGTTGAAATTTTAATGATTAATTTGTGTGGACCTCAATCGAATTGAGCACTAAACTATAACAGTGAATGAAGCAAGGACTTCTTCAAAGGTAGAAATCACTTTGTTTTATCAAAACTATTATTGACTGTGCGTATTCTTGTTAAGTAATAACCAGAGATCGGACAAATGTGCGTCATTATTCGCAATTATGGACATGACTCCAAATTTGATTGAATAATTAATCCTTTAATCATTTTCAGAAAATTATCTGTCTGATCCGGTAACTATTTGACTCGGTATTTGTAAATAGTCACCTTAAAGCTTCGAAATAAAATTTCAAGAATTTATTCGTTTTATTATTAATTTAATCAATTATTAGTTTTCTGAAACACCTTGTCAGAGTTTTGATTTAATTAGTCGAAACGCCTTTTCCACTAACTGTAAGTCCGACGACGAGAAAAGTGCGTAAATATGTTAGGTTAACCATATCGAAAAAAAGTCATATTTCCTTAAATTCTGTTTTAAATAAAACAACTAGCAAATGAAGCATACCAATATACGGATGTATAAGTGTGTATCGGAAAATTTCGCAGGTACATACTTCCTCATTTGCCGTATAAATCTACCATATAAAATACTTTAGAATTGCATTACGCCCCCGCCCCAATGCCCTGCGCTCGTAAACTCAACCGCTCCTATTTACGGTAGCTGGCAAATAGATATCCGCCTAGTTCCAACTGCGAACAATGAAAAATGACCGGCGAGAAATTGTTCGATACGGCGGGTCGGCAAGGGTTTGGCCAGAGGCTGATTTTATATTGTGCGGTCATCAATTGTCATGACTTATGGGATATTCTTGTGGTAATGTGAGACGGCTATCACGATTGATTTTTTGTAGGCATTCGATTATATAGTATGTGATGTACGACTCAATCGAACTGCGGATATGTAGTATATTGCTAACTAGTTAGTAAATATGTATATTGGCAAACATAAACAACAATCCCAAATAAATATAAACTGTTTTAAGTTTTTTTTTTTCAATCTTAAATGCAATTATATATTCTTATATTTTACTAAATTTATATTATACCATTATTTTTGTAAGAACAGAATAACTCATTTTCATAAATGTATCCTAACTTAGCAAGCTGGTTAGTATTGTTTGTCCCTTTCGCTCATAAATACATATTGATAACATTGAAAGGGACAAACAATACTTAACGGCTTGCTAAGTTAGCAGACTTTTATGAATAAGTGGGTTAATGTCTAACTAATAATATAATAATAGGTTTAAGTGTTTAAAAACTTCACAATATTATTATGTTTGCATGTGAAGTGTACCTTTAAGTAAAATGTTACACTACTGTCTAGATTATCGCATGCTACATTATTTTTAAAGTATTGATGTAAACATTTGTTGGTATACTAAATAAATAAATAATAATAATGTAGGTATAGGACCATTATCAGTTAGACGTTTACCCCCTTATTCATTCCACGGCAACTTTAGTTATCTTTATGAATATATCCCACATTGCATTTCTAACGCCTACGGGCATTATGCATAAAATTAATAAAGCCGCAATTTCCAACCACCATTGAAACAGACATGTTGACCAAACCCGAATCCAAATTAGCCACATCAACAGCAAATTTACTCAAGAACGCCGTCAAATATCCATCCCTCATTACAAACATTAAACGAAATACTCAAATTAGTCTGCTCACCGCACTATCAGCGGTACCATTAGTTCGAAAGTAAACGTTACGTTAGATTTTACTCGAAACGTAAAGCATTCTATCGCGCCCGCACAGATATTTTTAATTTTAGTGTTTAATTTTAGTGTTTGCTTGACATTTTTACCGAAATTATTAATTACAATTTTGCATAAGTATAGTTTTAGGATAATTTTTGCTCATATTTTGTAGTAAATCTTGCTATGCATGCTTATTTTGGATGTAATTTACATGCAAAACCTATTATTTATTATTATATTGTGATGTATTGAATGTTAATCTGTTTAGTGCGCCTTTTAAATAAAATAAGATATATTGAAGCGAGTGCAATGGACTGCTTTACGTATTGAATAAAATCTAACGTATCCATTACTTATCAACTCATGGTAGGGCAGTAGCCGTACTATGACTTTACAATAATGGTTACGGTAGGTTTTACTCGATACGTAACAGTCTATCACGCTTTCACGCTCGCACTTACGGATCATGCACGTAACCTTTCCTTGCCAACTTACAGTCGCCGTCAGATATTCGATGCTCTAAAATATCTGAACACGCGCTCTAACGCCATGATAATAGAGGCCTGCTCAGATATTTTTGAGAGCCCTGGCCACTCCGATATATATGGGATTGTCCGTTAATCACGTCATACGATTTTGGCCTGTTTTAGACCCCCCCATCCCCCATGGTGATATTTGGTGATATTTTCTGGACCCCCTCCCCTAGCCAACCAATATAACGGGTAGTTTTGAGCTAACTGAAATAGAGCTGACACTTGAATTTACGTACTTGTTTGCCAACTACTAGGTAAATTTGCGAAGTTTTAAAACTTAGTATATATAAAACGTTTTATAAAAAAGTAAAGATTTTTTACTGGCTATAATGCTGTTCAGCAGATGCGAGAGTAACAAAAAATTATACGTGATTTGTGCGATGACCCCCCCTCCCCTATGGTGATAATTGGTGATTTTTTTCTTGACCCCCACCCCTCCCCCTATACAATATAACGTGATTAATGTACAAGCCCTATACTGTACGGCTACAGCTCCAATTGGGCCGTAATTCTCGAAACAAGAAGCCCGCGGCTCTGCCTCGGCGCACTCTATTTTCCTATTTGCGCGGCAGATTGGCTCAGATTGTATTGTTTGTGGGCGGACCCCGCTGAGGTCTGAGCGGGTGCACCCGGCCGGAAAAATGTTATCCGCTCCTGAAATATGTTTGTGATATTTGAAAGGAGCGAATTGATTTGGAGCGTAGTTTTTATAGTGCTCGCTAGTCTAATACGGCAGATTGGGATTGATAGGTACTCTGGTTTTGATATGCTATTCGAATAACACTTTAAAAAAGTTCATTTTTTGTGCACGAAAAAATTGTTAATGAAAAACCAATTATAAAAAGTGGTTGTAATACTTTAGGTATGTCTAATGACAATTAAATGAGTTAGATTAAAAATCATATACCTACTGATTCGTTTTAAGTCGATACGCTGACGTGATCCAAGCCGATATTTACTTAAGTTTTTCACCAGTTGTGACATGTGGTGTAGGTAAAATCTACTGTTTGAATAAATTAAGCCAATTTAAACTAGTCAATTATCAGGGACATAAATAATGCTTTTTCTATGCTGCTAGCAGAATTAAAAAGGTTTAGTGTCTCTGTTAGTTCCGTCTTCGTCTATATGTATCATCATCATATCATCCGAAAGACATCCACTGCTGAACATAGGCCTCCCCCAAAGAAAAAGGTTGACTGGTAGAAAATGCCATATGTCATTAAGTCCGCCTTTTGTACATCAAGTTTTTATTTTAATAAATAAAGTAATGTATCACTTCAACAGTCGGAACGAACCTTTTCGCTTCTTCCTCGAAAAATCCCGTACATTCTACCTGTTCTAATAAAAAACTCCGAAAACAAATCTCCACAATACTTCTTTCTTCGTATTCCAACGCGATTTACCCAGCCCGTAATAAAGTTTCCAAGTAATCACAATACACCTTCATTTTGATCGAGCATATCGTCACCGCGGTAACTTTTATGAGTGCGAAATTGTGTTTATGCGGGTATTGCGGGTAGATGTCGCGATTTACCGCCCGCCTACCCTAATCGGAAATATTGCGCTGGAACGAGGTTCGTGTGTGGTCTAAAATGGTAAACGTCGCGATTGCAGACTATAGTTTGTTCGGGAAATGAAAGCATGTGAAATATGGCACGTGATCGCCTCATCGGAATACCAGAGGTACACGCTAGGCTAGACCCATACTGCATACTTTACCACCAAATGTAATCGTCTGAGCTTACGTATGTTAGTAGCCAATACCATAAGCAATTTATATGATTTTTCTCATAATTGTACTTCCAAAAAATCTTGTTCGAAATAGCTGTCAAAAATAAATTGTCTCCTTTTTTGTTTTATTTTTCACGTATAAAATATTAATGAAACTACGTAGCTGTGTAATTTTAATTCGATTCTTTAGCTACCTATAGTTTAAGAAACAAAAAAATTGTTAAAAATACACTTTTGACATTAACCCTGTGACTGTTTAAGATAAAGGGCTGAAAGTTGGAGTGATTACTAGTTATGAAGAGACAAACAATTCATCATCATCATCATCATCCATAAGACGTCCACTGCTTAACATAGGCCTCCCCTCTGGACCTCCACATTTACCGGTTAGGTGCGACCTGCATCCAGCGTGTCCCGGTGACTTTTATAAGGTCGTTTGTCCATCTTCTGGGTGGACGTCCTACGCTGCGTTTGCCTAGCCGTGGTCTCCACTCGAGCACTTTTTGACCCCATGGACCATTTGCTCTGCGTGCATTTACCAAATTGACATTTACTAAAATCAACTATTCCTTCTTTAGCCTGCTAAACCCTTTTTATGTTTATACTTTCACGGAAACGTCCGAATGTATCTTTCTGTCTCTGTTAGCTTCAGATCAATTAAATCGGTAGTTCATTGTAACAATAAATAATCTAACTTCGAACGTTTTCGTAAAAAGTCGTTATGTACTACATCTGTAGTTGCACATTATCCGCCCATGGCTTGCACCGCCGTGCAGTATTGTGGGTACTCGGTGCCTCTAACAAACTAGTAATTGGTTTGATATTGCCGCCGCCCGCCTGATACTGTTTGCCTATCAATTCCGATATAGCCTCTACTTTACTGGGGAATTTGTTACGCTTTTGCGCGGACTAGATAATGGTAAAATAATATGTGGGTTTCTCATATAGTTTCGTGTTTGCCTGTCAGTCTGCTACAGACATGTAAAGAAAATTACGTTGCAGATACTAATATAAATAAAAAAACATAATCATTCTAAGTTGATAGACGTCCACTTCTGGACATAGTCCAAGTAACTATTTCTGTAATCGCCACGCTTGGCAGGCGGATTGGTGATCGCTGTTATATGAGTACATCGTATTTTAAAGGATACTGCTGCCCATCTGCCGATGGTCTTGACACAGTTTAAGAATATACCTGAGTAAAGAAGAAATATACTTGTACACTCTCGCTACGGAATGCATTATTCACTTATTATTATACTAGCGACCCGCCCCGGCTTCGCACGGGTACTATACCTACATAAAAAGCTTCCTCTTGAATTACTCTACCTATTAAAAAAAATCTCATCAAAATCCGTTGCGCAGTTTTAAACATTTAGTACTGATTTTTCAATCCCCAGTTAACAGTAACTGTCAAATAAATGTTATCTCTATCCTTTTTTGACTGATGACCGGCGATAAGGATGGTAATACTTTTAACCGACGGATACTTTTAACTGAGGATTGAAAAATCAGCCCTTAAGCGTACAAAGGACATAGGGACAGAAAAAGTAACTTTATTTTATACTATGTACTATATAGTGATGCCTGCTTACTTACTACATATATTTTATTTTGGCTACAAATGTATCGACTGTGCTATTTCTAGATACAATTTTGAAATTTATTTTATAAGCCATAACGAAATAAATTTTCCCGTCTTTCTCGGTGAATTCTCATCGGGCTACACTCGTAGCTACTACGGACGCTACGGCACGTAGCACTGCATTGCGTAGACACATGTCTACGAGGAATGAGATTCCGCTGCATTCGATTTGAAAATTGTGTAAAGGGAATCCTTCAAATAATATTATTGTGTCTGCGTTTTGGATTTTATATTTAAGTCGATAGATGTCGCTTAACTGAGTATGTTCATTCCTACATCGCGCCTACGAAATGATTCTGTATGTGTATACAGGGTGTTTGGTTAGCGATGTCGGAGCTTTTAAGGGCTTAAACTACAATCAATTTTATCGATAAATTACTATACAATTTTTTTTTGTGCCAACGATAATTAAATGGCGGCAATTTTAAAATTTCAAACAGACGAATACGGGCGCACGTGATATTTCTGGAATTATACGTTTGTTATCGGTCCTATCCCTGCAAAAAAAATCTCGTTAGAGAGCTCATAAGATAAGCAAACTAATTAAGCTAATCATTTGACTCAACTATTTGAACAACAAGGCTAAAAAATTTTTTTTTTTATCAAAAATAGTAAAAAAATCACCTTAATTTTTCAATTAATTTAATTTTGCATGAAAACTAGGTCGTTAAGATAGGTTTTCGGTGTTGTTATTTATTAGTACAGTATGTTAGCTAAAAAATAAGACCATAATTACAGTTATACCTTAAGTACTTTAGGAATTACAAGTGCTCAAACATACACCAAAACAGCTGCATTTAGCGTTCCCGATGCAAAATCCATAAACAAATGAATGTCAGCAGTGTACTGACTAGTGAAGTGGCCGCCTTCCATCCATCCTGTGCATGTTTGAGAACTTCTAATTCCTAAAGTACTTAAGGTATAACTGTAATTATGGTCTTATTTTTTAGCTAACATACTGTACTAATAAATAACAACACCAAAAACCTATCTTAACGACCTAGTTTTCATGCAAAATTAAATTAATTGAAAAATTAAGGTGAATTTTTTACTATTTTTAATTTAAAAAAATTTTTTTTACCTTTTTGTTCAAATGGTTGAGTCAAATGATTAGCTTAATTAGTTTGCTTATCTAATGAGCTCTCTAACGAGATTTTTTTGCCGCCATTTAATTATCGATGACACAAAAAAAAAATTGTTTGGTAATTTATCGATGAAATTGATTGTAGTTTAAGCCCTTAAAAGCTCCGACACCGCTAACCAAACACCCTGTATATAGAAAATTAAAGGAATGTTCTTACTAAATTAACTTTTATAAATATTAGATGTCATATACCAAAGAAAAACGACCAAGATCACCTAACATTTACACTATTTAATATTTAGTTAATAAATAATTTGATTTGTGTTTTCACAATACGTTCTAAATTAACTTTTTTTGTGATTCAATCTCATTCTGTTCATATTCATTCGCATTCAAAGACATGCCCTTTACATTCCATATATTATTTATTACAGACAACATAATCGGGCACTAGAAACTCTTATATAATACATATATATATTTGAACTGAGACATAGCCTGAACTGAACAGCCGTGACGCAGGACGCTTAATGCATAAATATTATTATAATGTGGCACAATAATTATGGCCATAAGATTAAATTTACTTTTAATATTTCAGTGTATTACAAAAATGCCCATTCTACTAGTTTATTCTCATTTAAAAGTATAAGGCTGCGGCTCCATTGAGGCGGAGAGGAGCGGAGATGTGCAAAATTGACCAATGAGACCGCATCACAGTGTTTCGAATTTTGAATTTGAAGAATGTAATTGGTCAATTTTGAACATCTCCGCTCCTCTCCGCCTCAATGGAACCGCAGCCTTATATGCACACATAAAAAAATATGTCGGATTTTTTTTCCGAGAAAAAATCAGCTTCCGTTTCTAATTTTACCCAGTCTGCGTCATTACGTGTTCAATGGCCCTCAACGTAAAATTTGCAACAAAGAATACACGTAGGCCCTAACAAACCAGCAACACCAATTACCTCACAGAGGCAAGCACCACTCTGCGACACTAACCACGGAGTCACAAACCATAGACACATACGCCTATAGATGCCGTATAACTAAATGACCTTCGCTGCTACTCGTACATGCATGAAAAGCCTATATACGTGCTTTTTATTTGCATTAAATTTGACGTATTGTTTAAACCACCACAACCAAAAAAAAACCACCCACTTATGATCCAATACTGCGACAATGGTCCACAGTTTCAACTCAATCATCTTTTTGGCTTTGTCTAGGTTTTTTTTATTATTAATGAAGAGTTTTTGCCTATGAATAGCACGATTAATATAACAAGTACATTTAATGGAATGTATTTGATTAAGTTTTGAACCTTTGTTGGTAGCGTTTGGACTATAGGTAAGGTGATTTCGTAGGTAGATAGGTAAGGTGGTACGTTATTAAGAGCTACATAGTGTATAACTTTTTGTTACATTCACGGACATCACATATACCAAACCTCCTAAGCATTCACTGTAACATCCACTCCCGCACGAGTTCTGTTGTACATACATAAATATTTTGCTAAAGTATCTTGATCATAAATTTAAATTTTGGCTGCACAATCGTCAATAATCCATTGAGGGGGAAAAGCAAACGGACGTCTTGGCTAGTTAGTTTACTTGCAGTTGCTATTACTAATTGACTAGTAAACCCACCTTCCGTCTCTAGCATCAAGTCAGCAACAATAATATTATGTTTTCTTTCAATTTACATCTCCGTTTCTAACAAATCTGAAGTCAACCCGACCACTAGAAGTTTGTGACATCCGAGTGGTCCATGTTTGTAGGTGACCCAGTAAAGAACGGGCTTATTAACACCAGAAAATGCATGTTTGCATAGTTTAAATAACGTAATTTTGCATAAAACCAGCGTAACTCAGGTGACCGTAACCAATAACCATGGCAATAACAGACAGAAAAAGTTGATTCACCCAGATGCATTGCAGCCCATCTCGAAGCGACGTCTTTAGGGCTTGTTGTCTATGCCACTGACACTGACTGTATCATACTAACGACATGACACTAACGACGTGACACTAACGACATAGTCGTGACGCCGCTAATTGTAAATGCCGCGGGCGCTGTGACGCTGAATCCTTCTGTTGCGATTCTTTGGTTTAAAATAAGGGTTGATTGCTACGAACATATAGAACATGGAAGCCGCACGCCATACTAAATTGCCTTTCAAAAACGGTCCGGAATTTTAGTTGACAAGTGTCACCAACTGTTCAATGCATCACGGCAATGAATTTTAATGTCAACCTATAAAAACTTAAACCGCCATTTAAAAATAGTTGTGATTGGTCCATCAAAGTTTTGATTGGTTATGTTCTATAAACAGTTGTCAAAGATGTTGCGCTGAAATATGCGCGGTGTCACGAAAAGCGCTATGTCCTACCCAGCTTGGCACAATTGAACAATTGATTTTGGGGTCATTTTTGAGCTGGCGTTAGACGTCCATGTTAAATATGGTCGCAGGTTGATTGCAAAAAAATCTCGATCTTTCCATTGTGTTACGAAAGTTAGTCTTCTTAATTATATGGGTAATATAGTAACACAAAAATGTGACGTTATGTTTTGTTTTCATTAATGCCCTTATTTTTTTGTGATTGAGACAGAAATGAATAACTAATGGCCTGGCCACGACACTAGTCTAAGGCGACCTGCGGCGAGTGAATCCATAAGTTGGAGCCGGAGACCGATATTGGAACTCCTTCTCGCACTTATGGTTTTCCGCCCCGCCGGTTGCCTTGGAACAATGTTGTGGCAGGAATACAAACTTTATCTACAGCGCTGCATCCTTTATGGCCATGACGTAACCTGAAGACTGCATGCCTTTTTTTGCTAACATTGCAAGTGTCATTCTTATTAAAAATGACGTATGTATTTGTTGCAGGTACACAAGGACTTCTTTGGACGAATTGTTCCGCTATCTCAGGTGCAAAGATCAGGTAAGACTTGCCTTCAAAATATTTGCCAGCTCCTTCAGGGTCCTTTATTCGAAAATTTAATATTTATATTACATGTAGAGTGACATTTTCTGGTAGGAGGAATTATTGCAGGTGCTTACTCATTTATATGCTCTGCCGTCAGCAGGTAAGTATCGAACACCTCTGTTTTTCATACATCATTGCCGTTATAGGATATCGGTCCGAACGTGTATTTTATGACCTTGACCGATTTACTTACTACAAAACAAAACTATATTACGTAAATTATGAATATAGAATATCAGACAATGTCACGAATAAAGTGTATATGAAATTTCAATTACTTAGTTACAATCATCCACATAACAGTCACATAAAGTCCCCCGCCCTTCACATAACGTTAATCTCCGCGGCGCCGATTATTCTCAATTACGCCGGCAAAGGGTTGTTAATATTCATTCCGCCGACGCCGACGCCGGCGCCGGCCACCTGCGCCGATTGTCGCCGATCGCGGTAATAGATTGGGAATTGTTTTTGAGTTAGGGCGGGTTGCATTGGCCATGTAATCATAATTCAGTTAATCCTCCGCTTTTTACGTATCAAGTGCATGTAAGTTTTCCGAAAAGTATTTCCAATTTAAATAATTAGTTTTTGCAATATGGTATACATACTCTCCTTAATCGAATCGACACGAAACAAACTTCTAAAGCATTCAAGTTGTTCAATCTGTCAATGATTGAATTACGAAGCACAAATTTTCATACACGAATTCTGACGTCAGTTCAGTCCATCTATTGTCTGTTGACTGATGACAGGTGAATTTCAATGAACGATATAGATGAATAGAAGTTTTATGATATAGATAACAAACACGCTTACGTGAAAATATCAGAAAGAATATTGTCTGTCGAACCACGCCTTTACAACAAATTCCTATAAGTACATAATCGTATCTCCGCCAAGCCCAATTCAAAACCGTCCCAAACCAAAACGTCACAAGTCTTCCACAACTCCTACCGACATACTGCCATTTAATTACCCAGCGATACCTCCCCACCCCATCGTTAAGGTGACTGGTTAATAATCTCAACGCCATTTGTAATGGGATTGAATGTAAATTCACTCGACGTCTACATTTATATTGTTTCTGCGAGTACAGTCGGAATTGATATTTAATATTTAAATCGGATTCGGGAGCTCATTATTCTTGGCGCGGCGAAGCCTAGGAGTTGGAGTGTGGTGTAAAATAGAGCCTTATTAGAGCTAACTAATCGTGTCCCGTTAGAAATGATGATGTATTGCTAACTACGTAAAACGGATAGATAATGTCAATAGTAGATTATACACCAAGGGGATAAAGCACTGTTTTATATCACGGGTGCGACATTGAATCCTGAAAGTAGCGAAAGACTCCCAGTTTTACTCCCGAGCGCAGCGAGGGACTCATAGATTTAATTCCCGAGCGAAGCGAGGTAATTAAGACTGAGTCCTGATTGCAGTGAGGGATTCAAGCGCCCAAGACAAAAACGGTTTTATTCCCGAGGTATATATATACTCTACTTTTCTCACCTTATGCGAGACAATAAAAAACAGGCTTAGTAATACTTAGTAGATAATATTTATTGCAGCAAATGAATAGTGTTGAAATTCTCTTCTTCTACCTAGCGTTATCCCGGCCTTTGCCAGGGTCCGCTTTCCTGCTACATTTCCTCCACTTTGTGCGATCCTGGGCATCTTCTACTGTAAGCCCGTTCACACTCATGTCAGCCTTCAGCGGCCTTCTTCGGCGGGCGGAGGCGAGCGGCGCGCCGGGCTTGGCCAACTTGGTTTTCGGCCGGTGCTTACACATTTTTCTTAACGAAATTAGACTTTATCGTCATAGCAATAAAGTGAAAATACATTATCGCCCGGCGGGTGATAATGTAATTTCATACAATATTATAACCCGCTTTTTGCCAAGGGATATAATTTCTTGCTTTTTGTGAGGTTTATATGACATATAATCCGGCTTTGATGAGCATGACGTGTGAAAAGTTACTTACATTCTTAACTGGACTTGGTGTAATAAGGTGTTTAGTGGTGTATTGAAAACGTAAAAATAAAAATGAAAAATACAATACAATTTGAACACTGGAAAGTCACGCCAAGCTTAATCTGTTGTACTCGTATCTACTCCCCTATTTTCCAAACCCCGACTTTTCATGGTCTCACAAAAAATAATGATTTAAATTGGCAATAATTCTCAAATAGTACATTACGACACAAGTGCGAAAAACATGTCGATTTAAAACATCGCCGTGTCTCGTACGACGTTTTTTAGTACAGATGGCCCTCCGAAGTTTTGGACCTGACGTAAAATGACCCATTTCTTGCACTAGAGCCTAAAAAAGGCACCATCTGTACTAAAAAAATAGTACATTACTATAGAGGACGGGAAACGAAGGGTTACAGGCCAAGTAGATATATCTGGCCGAAGGAACTGAGGCCATATAGGGATACGCGGCCTGTAACCCTGTTTCTCGCCGAGATTTGTATAGTGCTTTTCTCAAACTTGCCATGAAATAAAACGAACTGATTTCGGCTAACCATACTATTCCATTTGTAAATAAACCAATAGTACAGTATCGTAAAACATTAAAAAAAACATTCGTGCCTAACTTTTTTTTTAATCTGTTTGAGGTATCCTTTTACCTGGTGGTATAGACATTAGTTCTTTGGTTATTTTTTTTTCTGTGGCTGAATGTCAAGATTTAGTGTCACAATTTGACGTTTCAAAGCAAAAGACTGTTTGTTTGCAGTCCTAGGTGTGAAATAAATACATGAAATCTCTTTACATATCATCTTAGCATATGACACCGGATACATAGTATTTCCGGGTTTCAATTAAAGTAAGTAACATCAACATTCCGTAGCAAGTTTGAGAAAAAATAATATTTTGCGGAATGGAATTTTAATGTAGAAGGTAGTATAAATTTCGCGGAATATTTGAAAATACAAATTATTTTATTATGTGTAAAAAAATCTTACAAATATCTAATGTTCTTAATCCTGGCTTAAAAAAGCGTAAGTGCAATTATTTGAAGTAGATACATTTAGGTGCATTACGAGTATTAATGGCATTTTACTTGTTCTTTATAGTGTAGGTACTTTGTAAGTAGTTCAGAATATCTATACGTATCTAATGCGTTGCTTCCAAAAATGTCGGAAACTTTACCGAATACGTGCTCATAAATATATCGTGCGCATCATAAAGCAGCATTTTAAAATGGTGTACATCTTGCTAACTTGCTTTGTTTCTGTGTCTTTCGCTGCCTCAATGATACTCAACTTACGAGTACAAATAAGGTGTATAAGATAAATCTTTCGTTTTTTTGTTTTAATTTTATTGGTACCTACACGATCTCATCATCAGCTTATCTCAGTCCACTCCTGGACGTAGGCCTCTCCTAATAACTATGCGTATTTATAAACATCAGGAGTTAAATGCCCATAATCGCCACGCTGGGCAAGCGGATTGGCAATGTACGATCATCAATCTTTTATAAATAATGGTCAGTGACAGTTCAACTTAGTCGGCTCTTACGACACCCGTGGTAAGAGTTGGGGCATTGATAAATGTATTCTTACTGCCGTCACCACACGGCCACGGCCTACAAAATCCAGTTATGGGAAAATGACAAAAGGCATGAGTTATTAAGGCAGAAGATGGTCTGTCACTATCACAATTAGGTACTATTGTTTGCTACCAACAATGTATAGGAATTTGGTAACAAAAAAGGATTTCATGCAAACATTCTGGGACATTTTGGGAGGTTGTGGATCTTGCTCAGCAGCATTATCGCGACCAGTCTACCAATTTTTATCAATATCGAAGACGTGATCCAAATGTTCAAACTTTTGGAAAAGGGCTCAACTGAACCCAGGATGCTTAGCCAAGATGCCAATCGCTAACGCTTAGTAGCGTATCGTAGTTTTCCCTCTCTGTCACTCTTTCATATTAGTGCGACAAAGACAGTTCACGTTTTCGTTCACGATTGATGATTAAGCGTTAGCGATTGGCAACTTGTCTAAGCACCCAGTACCCGGCAATTAAGGAGCCCACAGGAGACACATCCTACAGGATAGGCATAGGTGATCATTTATTTTAATGAATAAAAAAACGCAATCATTACCCAAATCATCCAACGGAAAACAATTAAAACCCGCTCAACACATTTCGGATTCGGAAATCTCATCGGGCGCGCAGTTGATTAAAAAGTCCCAAATCAAATAGTCTCACTGTACAATGAGACGAAGTTATAACGAGCCGGCGCATAAACTAATTGTTCCGAGCTCTGTACCCCCCCCCCCTCCTCCCCCCTCCGCGGGGCCCCCGCCGCGGGCGCCCGGGAAATCGACTTTGTTTGATTCTAGTGTTTATTGTTCTATGTGTGATGATTAGTGGGAGTTCCGGGATTTAGGTTGGGTGTAACTATCGTAAGTCGATAAAGTTTATAAGTGGGATTGTAGTACGGAACAAAATCGATTAAAATGTGAAGTAATTGGGACCGTGGCTAGTTTCTAGAGGGAATGGAGATGGGAAAGTCTTAAAAAACGGTTTTTTGTCCTTTCGATTTAAAATATAAACAATTGAAAATTACTTGGATTTTCGGATAATTGAGTTTCTACTGTATTGTATTTTTATACGGAAAGCACTATTTCGAAGTTGGGGCGTCTTATTCATTTGAATAAACGGTATTCATTAATTTATTCGTTTAATAAGAAAGTATGGCTACATACATCATCAGCTTATTTCAGTCCATTGCTCATATATTTCAGCACATAGGCCTCTCGTATTAGGGCGTTTTAACAAACCGTTGTTGAAATCACCTTGTCATTAAATTCGGACACGTTTGGGCTTGTTCTACTCAGAATCACGAGCTCTTTCGACTCTAATATGAGAAAAAAAGTGTCCCAAAATGTTTTTCCATTACGATACCGTTTTTTAGGGTTCCGTAGCCAAAACGGAACCCTTATAGATTCGTCATGTCCGTCTGTCCGTCTGTCACAGCCGATTTACTCGGAAACTATAAGTGCTACAGTAACGAAATTTGGTAAGGATATGTGTTGTATGAACCGCTACAGGATTATGATACTAAATTGTAAAAAAAAACAATTGGGATGGGGGCCCTCCATACATGTAACTGAGGGATAGAAAATTTTTTTTACTTGTATATAAGCGTGTGAGGTGTTAATAGAAAGGTCTTTGAAAATGATATGAAGGTTTATACATCTTATTTTTATTTAAGCAAATCTTTTTCGAGATATCAGCTCTCAAAGTCTGAAAAATGTGACTAAGGCATTGAAGTGTCCCCCCTCTATTTTTTAAACTACGCGATATAAAATTCTAAAAAATATATATATTATGCACATTAATAAACTCTATCAACGATTTTTGGTTTGATTAAATTATCTCCTATAGTTTTTGAGGTAGGTAGATTTAACTGTATTTTTTAAATAATACATTGATAATGGTACGGAACCCTTCGCGCGCGAGTCCGACTCGCACTTGGCCGGTTTTTCATAGATGTTCAAAGGCGGTAGCATAATGGAAGGAATGAAAACTGTATGAAAATTATGGAGCATATTTTTTCTCCTATTAAATTCGAAAGAGCTCGTGATCCTGAGTAGAACAAGCCCAAACTTGTCCGAATTAAATAACAAGGTGATTTCAACAACGGTTTGTGAAAACGCCCATTAACTATTAGTATAGACGCATTAGAAGATAAATGCCCATAATCGCCGTGCTAGGCAAGCGGATTTGCCATCATCAATTTTCTAACAAAGAATGGCCAGTGACACTTCAATGCCTTAGTCCTCAATTTCCCGATCTGCCAATGCTCAGGTAATTATACACATTAGCCTTGTGAAAAGGTGTCCATGTCAAATAAGTACCAACTTAAACAAAAACTAAGCTAAAATTAACCTATTCTCTATCACCGGAAAGCACTTAAAGCTGACACAGAGAATAATGAAGCGCATGTTAATAAAGAATA
>JALPQI010009286.1:0-43702 GCA_025490895.1 Thaumatotibia leucotreta
TTATCTTTCTACCTAGTACATTTAGGAATGTATTTTATGTAACTACGTATAGGTACGTTTAGATACAAGAAAACGGAATACTTAAGATAAAAAAATCTAGCGCCCCTAGAGTCGTTAATTGAATGATGATGGCTAAAGACTAGATGATGTAGCACCTATTCAATTCAAGGATTCAAAAAGAAAAAAGAAGAAGATCAAAAGAAGAAAAAAAACCAACGCTAGAAAGAAACTGTAACCAAACAAAAAAGTAAACACAAAACAAAACAAACCCAGAATGACGCCAGTAAAATCAATAAAAAGGGCACAAGAAAACAGAAAATAGATTTTTCAATTGATTCATCAGGTTCGACAGAAAATGATGCAGTTTTAACGGATATAACCCAATCAAAAACAGATAAAAGAATGTGTGATAAAAGCTGAAAAGTTACGATTACCTATTTCTAATGTAATGAACCCGTTTAAATCCCCAGGAAGGAGAATGTCATAGTCATAGTCATGCGTTTATTGCGATGCCAGAAGCCTCTTCAAGTACAAACATAGATACTGTGTCCAAAAAATTATTTCACTCTCATTAAATCAGCTTTGAGGACTAGTAATATAAAAAAAAACACTAAATTATCGAAAAATAATGAACCTGTTACATACGACCGGCTGTACACATACAATGAACAATGAACATCAATAAAAAATACAAATGAACTTTAGATCTACGTAGGTTTTGCTGATATTTTTATATTTATTATAATTAATACTAATAGAAATAAGGAGATAATAATATATACTGTGAGCATGAAAAATATTTTTTGTTACGTATGACCAACGTGTTTCATGCCGTAAGTCTTCGATTTAAAAGAGTTAAGTATAAGGAATAAGAATTATATTTAATATCTTTGATTTTCATATAGATGGTGCTGATTTTGATCTCATTATGATAGTAATATACGAAGGCTGAGTACTGGGCACGAAAAGGCTGATTACTGGATTTTGGCGGCTGAGTACTGGCAAAAAGTGCCATTTTTTGTTTAAACTAAATTATCGGTACTTTAAGGATTCCTGTTATATTTTTTCTTATTCCGTTTTAAAACTATAATAAACAGTTGATGTAACGATGTGATCCGTTCATTTATCCGACTAATCCTGAATAAATACCGACCGTTCACATTTTAAAAAGGCGTTATAAGGCTGACTACTGGTGCTTTTACCCTATTAAGAGCGCGACAGCAAAAAACTGTACATCATCATAAACTTTAACAGTAAAGTGACCTTCCCATACGAATTCAGCTCACGCCAAATGTGCAAACGCTCAATATATAGAACAATAATTTCTATTACAAAACTTATAAAATTACCTTGTATTATTTTTCCGTACACTTTTTGTCACACACACCAAGTTTTGCGCGTATCTAAAATAAATGTCAGGAGCAGTTTTATAAATAAAACTTAAAAATGTTTAGGTAACTTAAAAGTCCGATAAGCAATGAGTAAGGATTACACTAAACCTTCTATAAAACAAAATGGTCAGTTATAAAACCTTTATTTGATATTTAGGTCACGTAAAGGTTTTTGTTGTACTCTTTATACAACGTTTTGGTCATTCCTTAATCGTTAAAATACCTTTAATAAACGATTTAAGTCGCCATGCAAACCTTTATTTAACATTTATCTCACCAATAAGTCTTATAATTTGCGCCACTTTCGCTTTTTATAACCGTTTACCTTACGTTTATATGACCAACCAAATGGGACTACAAGTTATATGCAAAACGTTGTCTCAACTTCTATATGACTATATATTGCTAGTTGGGTAATTATACAAAAGACAATATGTTTTTTAGAAATTAAGACTTTATTTTTCTTCTACAAATGAAATACTGTCCTCCATTTAGTTGCAGCGTGGTCGCCCGCACGGCTCGACCTCCGCTCGTGCGTACGCTTCGTGATTTGCTTCGACAATCATCAATTCATCAGCCAGAGAGTTCGATCGATAGATTACTAAACAAATACTAATGGAATAGCCATCACATCGCCACATCTATTTGCAGACGATGGTTCTTATCTTATCTTATTGGTGGGGCCCTTACACATTGGGAAGTTTTGTGTCATCATCATCATCATCATCTTTAGCCTATGATAGTCCACTGCTGGACGTAGGCCTCTCCTATTAACTATGCGTATAGACGCATTAGGAGATAAATGCCCATAATCGCCACGCTGGGCAAGCGGATTGGCGATCGCAGTAATGTGTCCACTACGATGACGCTGCTGCCCATCATCAATCTTATAAAATGGTCAGTGACACTTCAATCCCTTAGTCGACTCTTACGACTCCCGCAGGAGGAGTTGGGGTGGTGACAAATGTATTCTTACTGCCGTCACCACACGGCAAATATACACTAAACAAATACTAATGGGATAACCATCACATCGCCACATTTATTTGCAGACGATGTTTCTTATCTTATCTTATTGGTGGGGCTCTTGATCATTGGGAAGTTTTGTGGATTTGCCCCCTGTTTCACCTACGCCAGGATTGTTTTGTCAACTCAATATGTTTGAGGATGGACCCTAGCGGAGGCGTTTGACCTCGTTCGGTTCCAGATACCGAAGTGTTTGATCCTTTGTCTGGCGAGGGCATGACATTCGCACATCAAGTGTTTAACTGTCACCTCTTCCTCGGCACACATTCTACAGTCTGTGCTGTCAGAAAAACCCATTTTGGGCCAAAAGAGTTTTGGCCCCAAAATGTCCACCTGATGGTTACCGACATAGCATATCGGATAAGCAAGCTGAAGTGACAATGGGCAGGGCACATATCTCTAAGAACCGATGGTCGTTGGAGCAAGATGGTACTCGAGTGGAGACCACGTACTGACAAATGCAGCGTGGGACCCGCAACGTGGTTAGACAACCTGGTAAGAGTTGCGGGGACTCGGAGGTCGCATTCATCCGGCCAAAGTGGAAGTCTATCGAGGAGGCCAATGTCAAGTAGTAGACGTCCTATGGCTGAAATGATGATGATCACATCAATGTATTTACATCTCGTCGTACATCACAGTATATCATTTTTTTCAGCAGCACACAGGCCTCTCTTAATCACCTATGCGTATGAACCTGCGACCATATATAACATGGACGTCTAACGCCAGCTCAAAAATGCCCCCAAAACCAATTGTTCAATTGTGCCAAGATGGGCAGGATGATGGGCGCTTTTCTTAACACCGCGCATATTTCGGCGCAACATCTTTGACATTATGTTTATAGAATATAGCCAATCAAAACTTTGATAGACCAATCACAACTATTTTTAAATGGCGGTTTAAGTTTTTATAGGTTGATTTTGACATTCATTACCGTGATGCATTGAAGAGGGGGTGCCACTTGACAACTAAAATTCAGGACCGTTTTTGAAAGGCAATTTAATATGGCGTGCGGCTTCCATGTTTATTTGTTCGTAGGTATGAACAGATTAGGAGGTAAATGCTTATAATTTCCACGTTGGAAAATATGGTTGGCGAACGTGGTATGTCCACTATGATGATGCTGCTGTCCGTCATCGATCTTGATTAAATGAGTGGTCAGTAACACTTCAATCCCTCAGTCAACTCTTACGACACCCACGGGTGTAGGGGCGGTGACAAATGTATTTCTACTGCTGTCACCACGCACATCGTTTATAACAGGGATTGTAGAATTTTTCAGGTATATAGCACTGGAAAACAGCGTAATTAATTATAACCGAGTTTGACATACGTATGTATGAATCAATCCGCGAAATCTGATATATGCATCGTACCAACTTTCAAAACTACACGAATTATTAGGTCTGATCAACAAATTTTGGTGCAAATTTTCCCATATAATCGGATTGACATGTTTTTATAAGGATTGGCATAATTAATGATCAATGTACGAAATTAAGTTCCAACCATTCATTAACTTACACGAGCAAGACCAAAATGCGGCGTATTACCAAATTAATTACAGAAACTTATCGAACAAGTAAAGTTTCGAGGTGATTTGTCCTTTGTACGAGGAATGTTCCAATATTGCCATCCGGCATGAAACTTTGCGGCGATGAAGAAACTTTGGGGTTAAAAGCGAAGGTCGATTACTATTGGAGAGCTTATATATCTCCAAATGTGCATTATCTATACCTACATTTTATTATTAAGTATACAGGGTGAAATTTAAATCGTGATTCGTAATATGTTTTTCTAGCTCTATAAACAACTAACAATTAAATGCCCCACAAGTTTTTTAAAAATGGACATGTTTTTTTTTTGTATTTTTGGGACTTGTGTTTTTGTATTTTTTGGCTTTAGAATATCAAAACGGATTATTACGTCAAATTAACTAAATGATTTAAATTACCTCTTCAAATTCAAGTAATTAATAACGCCAATTTTGTCATTTCGTTAAAAAATGTAATAATATTCATTACAATTTTCGTTTTAAATAGCCTAAATAATCGTTATAAATAATTTCTTAGAATCACCTTAAAACTAAAAAAAAATCCACCAAAAATTTCTTAAAAATTAAATAAAATGACTATTTTTAAGTAACTTGTGGGGCATCCAATTGTTAGTTATTCATAGAGTTAGAGAAAAATATATACATCGATTCACGATTTTAATTTCACCCTGTATGTTTCTAATCGCTAAACTGAAGTGGCAGTGGACGGGGAACATTGCATGTACCGATGGCCGTTAGAACGGAAAAGTTCGCTAGTGGCGGCTACGTACCGGAAGACGCGTGAGCCCACCACAAGGTGGACTGATGATCTGGTGAAGATCGTATGTGTGCGCTGGATGCGAGTGGCGCAGGACCGGTCATTGTGCGAATCTTTGGGGGAGGCCTATGTTCACCAGTGGGCGTCTTTCAGCTGATATGATGACGATGACATCACTATTATACATATGTACATACATGACTAACTATTGTATACTTACATACAATAGGTACTTAGCACTAATTTAAATACAGTAGATACTTTGAGTTCGTACTACTTGTATAACCTAAAGGTGCGGTTAAACCACAGAGCACGGACCTCTTTAGTGTGTAACCTATAGGCGCCCTAAAAGTTCCAACCTCCTTGGGTTAAACTAAAAGAGCATTCGCTGTTCTAACCTCCCACTCTACGAAATTCGATCGGTACACAAAACGTGATTGGTTGATTTCTTAAAACGGGCGCTAGAACAGCGAATGCTCTTTTGGTTTAAAGGCACCTTAAATGGAATGATGTTAAACATTAATAATAAATAAATATCTTGGGACATCGTACACAAATCGACCTAGTCCCAAGATAAGCACAATTAAGGCTTGTGTTGTGGGTACCAGGCGACGATATATGTATATAATAGAAAGATACATAGTGTGTGTCTTTGATAGCGACATTGCTTTTAAGTAACGATAGATTAAAGTGTTGTTAACCATTTTAGTAAAATAATATAACGATTGCCTTTATTATTTAAGAGTAATTAATTTTTACAAAAATCTCGAGCAGCAATGTAATGCAAACATTTATTTGACGTTTCTGAGAGGAAAAGCTAGTTTCGTTTTCATTTTAATTCGATCAAATCATTAAAGTAACTGCGAACTGTTGCCGACGTTAAATTATTTAGTGAATTATCCATTACTAGAAAATACTACAATTTAAAACATGCGAGATTTGGACTACACTAGCACAACAAATTTACATCAACAATTCTTTCTGTGTCTTACTGTCTTAGCCAGCACATTTTGAATCGTATTATTCACTGAACTGAACTGATATCAAAAATCACTGCACATACATTATCACTTCTTAGAAATCACATTACCTAGTTCAAACATTTTTATAAAATTTATTAGGAAAGTCTGTTGATCAACAAACTTGAAAGCGTTAATAGACGTTCGAATATGGTCCACTCCGCACCGCGAACTTGGTCCGGTCCGTACGTGCGCTCGACTCGCCACACCATCGCACCGTTCAAAAACGGTCCAGTGCGTTTCGTGCTACCAGACAGTGATCACGTCGATATGCCTCCGATTTTATCCAAAAAAGCTAAAATCGCGTTAGTTGTGGCAACCATCGTCGCTAGCGCTACAATCAATCAATCAAATTTTATTGATAAAATACAATAATTTTACATGTCACATTGTTTACAACATTATTATTACGTACATAAACAGAAAATAACATTATATCCATACTAATATTTGAAAAAAAAATCAAAATAATTATAATAATAATTACATTTTGGCACATTATTATTTATGAGACACTGTTATGTCTATAAATTTCATAAATACCCGAAAATTTACGAATTGTTTGTTTACTTTTAATTAATTACCTACAAGTAAGCGCTGTACGGTGCGGTGGCGCCGTCCACACGAGCGAACTTGGTGCGCTGCGGACCGCACCAAATCCTGTGGGAAAACCATCGAACCGATCGCACCGTCAATAATAAAAATAATGTCGGCGGACCGCTGAACACACCGTCGAATTTGGTACGGAGCGGACCAAGTTCGCGGTGCGGAGTGGACCATGTTCGAACGTCTATTAACGCTTTGATGTTATCTTGACACTTCAACTCAATCAATGTGAAATTTTCAATCGGTACATAAACAAAACGATTATCTGATTCCGCCTTCTTAGTTAACACAAAATTACCTAGCGCTCAATCGTCTCTGTCGCACTTATAAGAAAGAATGACAAAGACGGAAAACTAAAATACGGTACTGAGCGATACCCATTGGCAACTTGGCTAGGCACCCTGGGCTGTTAAGTCCTTTTCTTATGAACAAGGGTCATGATTTTTGACGGACTTGTCATCGAAAAGTGTCACCGACATGTAGGATGTAAATAGGTAGGTAATTAATTTGTAATTGTCAGGATGTCACTAAGAGCGAGATTTCAATGAAATCATATGTCAATTGTTAGGATTAATTTATTAGTTATTGTTATTACTGATACATTGCGTGCCGAATTAATTTGTATGAAATTTTTTTTTTAATACCTTAACTAAATATGCTAATTTCAGTTCATTAAGACTTGTACTTTCACCCCTTAAAAGGAATGTCGTTATGAAAGACACACGCTGTAGATACTTAAATACATAGACAGCCATGACTTAGGAACAAATATTTGTGATAAATAAATACACAAATAATGCCCTCGCCGGGATTCGAGCCCGGAACCTCCGGCTTCGTAGGCAGGGTCACTACCAACTAGGCTACGGAGGCTGACAAACACTACTCATATTGTTATTTTTATGCTGTTACGGTTACCAAAGAAGATACACTATGTCAACTACAAGGGACTTCATAAACCATTGATTATAAACTGCCCCCGTAAGCATAAACGCAGTAACTAGTTTTAAAATTTTAGTTAATACTAGAACATAATTTGCAGTTGAATAAAGTAAACAATTGATTGACACTTCAAAACTAGTTACTGCGTTTATGCTTACGGGGGCTGTAATATAGTCCAGCAAACCAACTTGTAAGCCGTAAGAATTCATTTGTCACCACCCCAACTCCTCCCGCGGGTGACGCAACAGTAAATTTGACAGGTACAAAGGCGAACTTATCCCTGTAAGGGATCTCTTCCAGTTAACCTTTGAGCAAAGGAGTTGCGTATAGGAAAGAGGTTAATAGGTATAAAACCAAATAATTATTAATTTTAATAGGATTAAGCCGGGGAGAAAATGTTTAAATAAATGTTCTTACACAGAGATCAACATAACCCCAAACTAAACAATTTTATCTCAGTTCATGTAATGTCACATAACAATAGAGATAAAAAAAACAATAGGTATATGCGTTAAAATACGTCAAACTGGGCGTGTCAAGGAAACATTTATGCAAACACTCTAAATATACTTGAACAAGTAAATAGTTTTAAAACTACAGTTTTTAGTATTTAAATTCCTTTTTTGGATGGGTTAAACATGTCGCGTCGCGGTTAAACGTGTAGATAATAGAGGCCTATGTCCAACCGTGGACTATGATTGATGATGTGTGATGTAGTGAACAAGATCAGCACAATGCACTGTGTCAACAGACTCACGGAACCTAGCCTTGTTGTTCTTGCCGTAAACGAAATAATAGTACATTGTGCATCAAGGGAGGTAAGTACGGAACTACTAACGAGAGTGTTAGAAGCCCGACGCCGTCAGGCGGAGGGCTTTTATGACTCGAGTTAGTATTCCGCTTACCGACCGTGATGCATACAATGTTTTTCATCACACTTGCCGACAAAAAAATAAATTTAAGACAATATTATTAAATGACGTACTAACATTTCTATTACTCCCTAGGGAATTTCACTTTTCTGTTACTCCCGCCACGCACGCAAGCAATGGCGTGCTTAGACAGCAAGTGTAATGAAAAGTACTTTACTTTACTTTTAAGGTACTTTGTGGTCATAGTAACATCGAACGTCAAATTGTACGACAGATGCTGAAATTTCACTTTCAATGTTGCTATGATAAGCTCCTATTAAGGGTCTGGTTTCGATTTTGACGATAGTACACTGGCCGACGAGGCGGCCACGCTGACGTATATATGATATTATAAAATAAAGTCACTTTTTCTGTCCCTATGTCCCTTTGTACGCTTAAGTCTTTAAAACTACGCCACGGATTTTGATGAGATTTTTTTTTAATAGGTAGAGTACCTAATTCAAGAGGAAGGTTTTTATGTAGGTATACTACCCGTGCGAAGCCGGGGCGGGTCGCTAGTAAATATGATATAAAAAGATAACTACCACACACAATAACAAAAAAAACAGCATACCTACACATAGGTACACATTTAAAAATGTTAAAAAGTAAGGAAAAAGAAAAAGTATAAACAGAATGAATCTTTGAAGGTAACGGAAAAGCGCGTGTGACACATATGGCCCCTATGTGACCCATACACGGTAGTTGCAGACGGATGCTTGTTTACTACATTCAAATGCCTTATCACTTGCTACATGTACGTAATATCGATTATTTGACACTAAGTTCAGTAGTTTATCTAGATATTGTATTTAACTACGGTAAAACTAGCGACATCATTCTATCTCCGTTAAATTAAAAAAATAAGTTTAAAGGAATCGCTCGTTGATATATGTATGTAAAACATGTGTTTGTGTTAGATTAAATAGTTTCTCTGATAATTTTACGGTGACTGTACTTTTTCAAGCAATCATAGGTACAATACCTCAAGTAGTTTTTTTCTAAACTTTTAAGTTAAAATGCAACAGTTATTAACTCCTATTGAGTAACCTAAAAAGTTGTAGGTTTTAAACATACTTAAATAATATAAATGCATTTATTTCAGACATAACATACGTAATATGATTTTATAACAAACACATAAACGCATACAACAACATTTATGATGACACATCTCTAAAATAAATTATTTTATTTAACTATATTTTCATTAAAAATAAACGAGGGTATTTAGGTTCCTGTCATAAACAAAACAAATATGACTGTCATTCTGTCGCATTTTTTAATAAATTTGTTTTTACTCACATTATCCACGATATTTTGTCACGACGTTTTCTCAGAGTAATATGTAACAAACTGATTCGCAATTAACAATGTGTTCAAATGAATGAATACACACATTATTATGTATGACAATGGTTTAGAAGCGACATGTGCGATCGCAGCGCCTCTTTTAATGAATTAAAGAACCTCTTGCTAGCAAGGTACGGTTGCGTTAGTATTGCTACTCGCCGATAGATGGCGCTAAATGCAGCACATTTTAGGTTTCATTATTTTTTATGAAATATAATATGTTTTTCCATAAATTACAGATTAAAAATACTCTATTATTTGAGATAATAATATCAACTTAGCACCACGCTGCACCAGTGATTATAAGCTTGAAAGCAAAAGTAAACTTCTTTTCTTTAGTTTTACTACTCTTTACTAGATGTCGGTCAGGAGTAATTTGGTGTCATTTTTCTAAATGAAACCAGACATGTTGTTGTATTTATTTACCAGTATTATTTATTGATAAGTACTAAATTATTTTATTTTGCTAATAAATTAACGTTTACGATACCAAGGCATTATTAAAAGTGTAGTTATTGACTACGTTTATGTAGAGTTGTAGGCAAACTTCGTTACCATGGCAACGGTTTGTGTACGTTCCTGTTAAATGACAGCTGTTGTTCGTAGTTATTTTTGTAAAATGCCTTTAAATACTAATAAACCGAAACCGATAAGTCCACATAATAGACATAAATGTTTATCTTCTCCCGGAAAAACATGTCCGACGAAAAGACCAAAGAAAATGTTAACCTCTAAGAAGTGGCATCAAAATTGTTCCCACGATGTTCAGACCAAGTCTACCGGTATTATTGACTCCAAGAAAAAAGAAAAGTCTAATAAAACATCCCATTCTTTACCAGCAGTCCCAAAACAAGGTAAAGTTATAGATTTTTGTAAAACTTGTGGTGATACAGACGACATTGAGACAGCGGTAGCTATATTTTCTAACACGGCAACCAGTTCTAGCAAAACTAGTGCTCTTTCTTCAAAACATAGTAAAAATGCTGTAGCGTCTAGACCATCCAGTAAATATCAATTGAAACCTGAATCACGAGAAGTCAAAGTCGAAACTAAAGTTGTGAAAGAATATTACAAGAACCAAAAGTATGGCGATTCTAAATCCACGATAGATTATTCAAAGAAGTCGAGTAAAAGTGTCAAAATTAAGTCAAAAAACGATAAAGAACTATTGAAAAATGGCCAAAAACAAGTTGTCACTGAAGAAGTAGTGCAAGAGCATTATTTAAACGAAAAATTCGCTGATTTGTACGATTCTACGCATGATTTTGACAATATTATAAGAAATGGTCAAATTTTAGACACCATAAATGAAGTGCCTGAACAACTAGCGTCATCACATGTTAAATCAAGCTTATCACACGACAAGTCTCAAGAATCCAATTTATGTATCGACTCTTCAGAGGATTTCAGTTTGAAAAGCCTAAAAGAATTCAGGGAGAAGAATTATTTCGAGTGCCATTCAACGAAAAACAGAGTTCAAAGTAAAGGAAGTGTCATTTCCTTACCAAACCATAAATGTAGATATAGATTGTATTTAAATGACAGACTATTTCCTGTAGCTTTAGATAACGACCACAATGACAATATACGATGCGTCGACTGTCATTTGCCAATGGAATCGGCTAAAGAAGAAGACAAAGTCAATGGCACTATACAGGCTAAAGTAAAACTAGGGTCTGAAACACAAGATATGGTCTTGCTTCTACCAATTAGAGAACCATTGATAATCAAACAGAAAAAACGACAGAAAAATGATGACGATGTTATATATTTTGGATTAGTGAAAATGGATTTTAACGGGAATTCAATCTTTAATCGATCTTTGCCGAGTGATTCCTTGGCTTTGAGGTATCAAAAAGGGTTCAGACAATTTGATGAAGCTCAATACTATAGATATGATAAAATACAAGATTCCGATGTAATTTATGTTTGATTTCACTATAAATAAACGTTACTACTTTGAGTTTTATGGGCTTCTGTCATTTACGAGTACCTATGTAAATAGTAACCCCTTATTCATAATAAACGTCTCCTAACACGTCTCCTAACTTAACAAGTTGCTCAGTATTGTTTGTCCCTTTAGGCACTGGTCTCACCGCAAGCTACTAAGCTATGAACTATGGGCTATAAACACGAACAAAAGATACGCACTCCCATCTAAATAAAAGAGACACGGCGATACTCGCCCGGCGGTGATAGCTGATAGCTGGGCGAGTATCGCCGTGTCTCTTTTATTTGCACGGAAGTCGGGAGTGCGTATCTTTTGTTCGTGTTTATAGACTATAGTTCATAGCTTTAGCTCGCGGTGACACCATAGCCTAACTGTCAAAAAATCCAAGTTTTGTAAATTTTAATCTCATTATCTCATTAAGTCATTAAACTGTGTTTTTTTCGGTATTTTGTCTTTGGTAGGTATATGACATCTAATATTTAAATCTATTAAACTGTGATTTAAGGCTCTTAAGAGAACGTAACCATGGCAACGAGTGGCATAAAAAACGTGATTGACCCAAATAAATCCACGAGATTTAAGAATGAACATTTTTCAGTTTAGTATACAGGGTGGAAAGGGACGACGTTCTCTCCCGCTACCGACCGAGTATACCAACCATTATGACAAACTTTCAGTATGATCAACATCGAAAGCGTACATGGAAAATTGACTTTTTCATACTATTGAACTCTAACTAATCACCCGCTTTGTATGAGGGGTTAATTTTTTTATATGTCTATGTTGGTACTGTATGCTGGATGCGGGTGGCGCAGGACCGGTCTTTGTGGCAATCTTTGGGGGAGGCCTATATTCAACAGTGGACGTCTTTCGGCTGATATGATGATGATGATGATGTTGGTACTAAACTGAAAGTTCATCGTAATGATTGATAGACTCGGTCGGTAGCGGGAAGGAACGTCGTCCCTTTCCACCCTGTAGAATAAGGGCTAATATAATCACAACTGTCAAAAGCTCGTTCTTAGATCTCATGGGCTAGTTGGGATTGGGATTGGTATTGGTAGGTTTAAACCACGTCACTGTGTCGTAACCGGGCGTACAAAAACCGGCGCACGCGCCGCGCCGCGGCCCAGTCGCGTCGATCTGTGCTGTCAGTACCTAGTGTCAGTGCTGTGCCATGTGGAGAGTGATCGTCGTTCTTAGTGCTGCGTCGGCGCTCGGGTTCGAGCTGCGTGAGTTTTTTTTTATGTAATAAGAAGAAAACAAAGGCGATTTGAAATATTTTGTGGAACAACTGAAATTATTTTATGAAATAATTTTGAGTTGTGTTTTTGTGTGTGTTGTGTGTCGACGATACTATACGAAGGGTTCACGGAAAGGACATGTCTAGTCAATTAATATTTCAGAAGAAAAAACAACCTTAATTTTAACAAAATAAGGCGCTAATTTGTCCCGAATTTTATAAGGAATAAACGTGTTTTTTCCGTGGACCCTTCATTTAGTAATTTTATTTGTTATAATACTGAAGCTTTAAATATTTTTCCTAACTAGGGCGCAAAAACGAACTTTGCGCACGCTTCGCGCGCGGTAATTTCTCTTTTTGACGCACTTAATTGTTATGAAAAAAATCGTCCCTTACACGTGAAACGGCCATATAATAATAGTACATTTCCTATCTAATTTAAAACTTTTTTTCGGCGGGGGGGAAAGTTGGAGCCCGAGTGAAACGAGGGCGACAATCACCCGAGTTAAATAAAAGTTTTTGCACGTGTAAGGGACGATTTTTGTCATAACAAGTGCGTCAAAAAGAGAAATTAGCGCGCGCGAAGCGTGCGCAAAGTTCGTTTTTGCGCACTAGTTAGGAAAAATACATATTAGATGTCACATACCAAAGAAAAAATACCAAGTTTACTAACATCGCAGGTGGAATTTGAACCCAACTTTCGTGGCTGAAAACACAACACAAATCAAAATATTCAATTATACAATTTTTTTTCGACAAAAAATAAATAAATACTAAAACTGGATTATCATCCATTATGATTAAGGTTATACTGCATGTAACAAAAATAGTTGTTACATGCAGACATGTTAGATTCTGATCACCAATATTTTTGTTACACTGTGTGACCTGTGTAATAGAATATATATAGTATTCATAATCATCATTATCATCTCTTCCTGACCGATTTTGGCGACCGGTTGAACTGGCTACTGAGAGCGTCGCTTGTGTGCTCTCATGTGACAGACGTAGCCTATTTTTGCAACAAATGTGCGACTACATTTGCTGCAAGTCAGCACCTCCTACGTAGTTGTAGTTAATAACCACAGGTGGTCGAGTTTTCAGCTCGTTCCGCTTAGCGTCGTTCCCCTTGTCTCTTCTTCTCGAAGGCTTGCACTGCAGTATGAACAGAATTCCTCAATTTTGGACGATCTGCAGCAGCCATCTCCCAGTGCGATGGATCGATGCTACAGCACCGCATGTGGCATTACAGCACATCCTTCATCATCAGCCTATGATAGTCCACTGCTGGACGTAGGCCTCTCTTATTAACTATGCGTATAGACGCATTAGGAGGTAAATACCCATTATCGCCACGCTGGGCAAGCGGATTGGCGATCGCAGTAATGTGTCTACTATGATGACGCTGCTGCCCATCATCAATCTTTCATCAGATATTGGCCAGGGACACTTCAATCCCTTAGTCGACTCTTACGACACCCGCAGGAGGAGTTGGGGTGGTGACAAATGTATTCTTACTGCCGTCACCACACGGCTTCCTTATAGCGTAGAAATTGTCCAACTTGCTTCCTCTTACCCTTGCTTAGCTCGGAATAAAAGATGTGTTTGGCCACTCTGCTCTCAGACATAATTATTATGCTTTATACGTGACACACAAATGTACTCCGAAAGAAAACAAGTAGATAGATATAAAAAATAAAATAGTCTCATCTAGGTGCATTCAGACCAAACGAGCATTCGCTATTCGATCGAACCCCCTACTCTACGAAATTCGATCGTTACACAAAACGTTATTCGTTGATTTCGTAGAGTGGGGGATAGAAAATTTCTAGGTATATTAATGTATTCTTTATAAAAATGTATGTTTAGCAAAGGTAGCGTATGAGGTGGAGTGATGCATTATAAGTATGCTGAAGGTGCACTCAGACCAAACGAGCATACGCTATTAATAGTAAGAAATTATATGTGATTATCCCCTATAACCTTGATAGAAGTAATTCAGACACGTACATACTAACTAAATTGGGATCGTAATCGACTACGAATATCTTAATAAGCACATTCAACATGCATCGATTAAAATTGCATACGTTTCCATAACCTACTCTGCGGAGTAGATAGGTACTTATATACACGGTGCTCGTGAGCATTGCGAAAGATTTTAACTATGCATTCTAGATATCAAAATAAACAAAACATATTACGACACCTAATGTCAAATTCCATAAAAAAAAATATTTATTTATTGAATATTTTTTAACATTTCCAATACTTTTTATCATAACAACAATTTGTTAAAATTATTTTTTTAAATAATTTTTTAGGGACAGGTTTTTTCGTCAAGTCTATTCTTATTTTTTGATTGTAAGGCAAAAGGCGTAGTATCTAATATTAAAACACATTGTGGTAGCATAGTAATCAAAAAGAAATTTGATGACGAGTTACGTCGAAAAAAGGTTAATTATCTCTGGAACCAAGCCGAATCCAGGAAATTTTACATAACATTAAATACTCTAAATATGCTCAGGAATTCAGCATTAAAATCTTTCGGAATGCTCACGAGTACCGTGTATACTGTATCTACAGTCAACGCCGCTTAATAACATGCAGAATTGATAAATTCACCTTTAATTTAATGTACCTATATTTTACTTTATCTCATTTATAACCTAATTTTAAGTAAGGTATTATTTATGATTCCCAGTTGGTTGACAAATATAAAACGATTATGTAAGTATTGTAAGTACCGTACAACGTATAAATAATTATAACAACTATATAACATTGACGTAGCCTACCAAATTATACACGGTGGAATTTAATCGGTGAACAGGAACCCATTTTTCTAATTCAGTAATCGATGGTGGTCACGTTTATGTAGTACTTAAGTGGAACCAAGTTTTTTTTAGCATAATTTTTTTTATGTTGAAATTAAAATTTATTGTCACCCTACTAATGGTTCAGTCTGAAAAGTTTAATACCTCTTTTCAAACTGTCAGCCATAGAAACTTAAAACATAAATGAGCAATAACCACTCACATGCTTTAATTTTTGCGATAGACTCTATTCCTATGTAAAATAAGAGCGATGCATGGCTGATAGTTTGAAAAGAGGTATTAAACTTTTCAGACTAAATCATTAGTAGGGTGACAATAAATTTTAATTAAAGTTTAATTTCAACATAAAAATTTGTTATGCTAAAAAAAAAACTTGGTTCCACTTAAGTACCTACTACATAAACGTGACCGCCATCGATTACTGAATTAGAAAAATGGGTTCCTGTTCACCGATTAAATTCCACCGTGTATATTGACACATAAAATATAATGTAATACAACAGTTCAGGTAGCTACATAAAACCTGTCAGTAACACTTCAACGTGTTAATTATTCTTAGGTAATGAATTAAATATTGATTCTGACCATTTGCATGTACGCAAGTAAATACATAATTCACATAAATGCATTAATATATCCAAGGACAACCAGTAGTGCAATTTTATTTCCCTGTGTAAGTACAAGAATATACATATTATTAGACTTAGCTTCTCAAGCAAATAAATATTCATATATTTTATTAGTAATGTTAATACATTTAACCCCTAGTATGTGGTCTGTCAAAAAAGTACTACTGAAAAATAAACCTTGAAAAGAAAATTCAAATTTTCAATTACATTGGTGACAGACATCCTTTCGGGACGTCTGCACAGTTGAGGGGATAATTATATGTGAATTTACAATAACATGCAACTACGATATCCCTGTAAGTAGATTGATTGATGCATTTTCTAGATTGCATGTTTTGTTTATAAACACACAATACTATTTTCTAGATCATGCAATGAAATAATGTTGTTATATTCCTTATAATAGGCTGCAAAGTATGACGTTTCAGGTGCGACTAGGACAAGAGGTCGTTAATGGAATTTAATACAAATCTTGAAGGCTTAGGCCGGCAAAGTGCTCTTTTTTAATTCCATTCCACATAGGTACATTTGTGGCACAGGCATCGTGATATTCTGCCACTATGCAATAAAATGCATATTAAAAAAATAAAACTGATGTTTTGGTTGTTTATATCATTGCATGTTTGAGAAAAGCACTATACATACCTCGGCCGGAAATATGGGGTTGTCCGCCTCAGACCTATCCTATATAGTATACACGGCGCTTGCGAGCATTGCGAAAGATTTTAACTATGCATTCTAGACATCAAAATAAACAAAAAATTATAGGAAACCTAATGTAAAATTCCGCAAAAAAAATTATTTTTTTACTTTTTTATTTCCAATACTTTTATCTATCATACCAACAATTTGTTAAAATTAAATTTTAAAATGATTTTTTTTGGAACAGGTTTTTTCGTCAAGTCTATTCTTATTTTTTGATTGTCAGGCAAAAGGTGTGGAATATTAGATCACATGGTGGTAGCATTGTAATCAAAAAAAAGTTTTATGACAAGTTACTTCGAAAAAAATATTTCGAAAAAAGGTTAATTATCTCTGGAACCAAGCGGAATCCAGGAAATTTTATATAACATTAAATACTCTAAATATGCTCAGGAATTCAGCATTAAAATCTTTCGGAATGCTCACGAGCACCGTGTATATGTCTTCGCCTGCAATCCCTTTCGCCCCGGCCTCTGTAGTAATGTACTATTATTATATACGAAGTTCCATAGCAATGATCTTCAGTAAACCTAATGTCGAGTTCCAGACGACCGATTGGTGACAGCAGTGATAATCCAGTCCAGTCCAGCGTGGCGATTATCGGTATCACCTCCTAATGTCCATACGTATAATAAGTAATAGGAGACGCCCAGCAGTGGAGTATAATTAAATGATGGGAAACCTAAACTCAAAAATAATGTTTTTACCCAAACGTGGTCATTTACTTTATAAGTATGACTTAAAACGGGATATTTAACATGTAAATTGTTGTGTTGTGACACTGTGCGAAACAAGCGACTTATGTTAGAAAGTCTGCCTGCGACCACGGGTATCTCGTCATGCCCGAAACGTCAGGATATAATTAAACGTAAGTATACGCGATTTTATATTTTTGTTTGTAAAATATCGCGATCGTGTTCCAAATAGCGAAATCCAGCGCCGTACGAAAGTATCCGACGTTGGTAAACGAATCGCACAGCTGAAGTGGAGATGGGCAGGACACTTGGCGAGAAGTAGCGATGGGCGGTGGACGAAGCAGGTTACTGAATGGTGGCCAGGGTGATGGTCAAAATCTGCCGGGAGACCACCGACAAGATGGTCCGACGACATCTGCCAAACCGCAACAAAGCAGTGGATGCGACTAGCACAGGACCGAGGAAAGTGGCGTTATAAGGAAGAGGGCTATACCTACGAACAAATAAAACATGGAAGCCGCACGCCATATTAAAATGCCTTTCAAAAACAGTTTTGAATTTTAGTTGACAAGTGTCACCCCCTCTTCAATGCATCACGGCAATTAATTTCAATATCAACCTATGAAAACTTAAACCGCCATTTAAAAATAGTTGTGATTGGTCCATCAAAGTTTTGATTGACTATATTCTATAAACATTTGTTGAAGACGTTGTGCCGAAATATGCACGGTGTTAAGAAAAGCACTATGTTCTGCCCATCTTGGCACAATTGAACAATTGTTTTTGGGTGCATTTTGAGCTGGCGTTAGACGTCCATATATTCGCAAGGTGCTCAATGATTTAAATTAACATGGTAAATATCCTGTTTAAAGTAACTCTACTCGTAATAATGTAAATGTTCTCACGGTAATTTTGACACTTTTCTACAAGTAGTAGTATTGGTTTACAATAAACGGCCTTGAATCCTTGGTGGTCGTTGGCCATTCACAAATGACTACAACGGAATTCCAATTAGTACTCTGTTTGACAGAAAACTACTTTGACATTCTGAAAACGTTTGTCTTTGTCATGTACGGATAAGGAATAAAAAAAAACCGGCCCAGAGCATGTCGGGCCATGCTCACTGTAGAGTTCCGTAGTTATTCAAAAACAGCTGGACCGATTACGTTCGAAATAGTTTTATTTTAAAGTACTCCATAAGCCCACTATCCGTAATTTTTTCCATATTTTTGGATTTTTTTTTATTAGATCGCTAGTTCGCCTACGGATCTCTAATTATTATTTACCGATTATCTACGAACAAATAAAACATGGAAGCCGCACGCCATACTAAATTGCCTTTCAAAAACTGTCCTGAATTTTAGTTGACAAATGTCACCCCCTGTTCAATGCATTACGGCAATGAATTTGAATGTCAACCTATAAAAATTCAAACCGCCATTTAAAATAGTTGTGATTGGTCCATCAAAGTTTTGATTGGCGATATTCAATTAACATTTGTCAATGATGTTGCGCCGAAATATGTGCGGTGTCGCGAAAAGCGCTATATCCTGCCCATCTGGGCACAATAAAATTGAACAATTGTGGAAAATATTCACCGTGGAAAATATTCCCACACGTACTAAGAAATTCGGCAATTCCTTCATATGCCGGACTATAAAAAAGTGGAATTCTTTACCGGCACATGTGTTTCCGCATACCTATAAGTTGGGACCCTTTAAACGAAGCGTGAAGAAGCATCTAGCGGGCCAGCAAGGCGGTGGCAACTAACAGGTTACTGATTGTCTCCTGTTCGTTGCCGCCGCGATTTGGGCTCTACTTTTCACTTACGATCAGGTGGAGTGGAGCCACTTTGTTGTGCCAACATAAATTGGTTTTGGGGGCATATTTGAGTTGGCGTTAGACGTCCATTGTTATAATGTATATGGTCGCAGCCGATTATTAATTTCCGAGTACCTACCCATATTCCCGCAATTTTGAGAATATTCTGCAAGTTGTACATTGCTAGTCCAACCTGCTTGTCAGTATAAAAAGTCAGCAAATTCAAATTCTATAAGGACAGCTATGCTATTCTCTTATTCACACATTCGACGCTGCGTTCGTCAACGAGCTCGACGACGAGACAGCCTTCACTTCGACGTAGAGCGCAGCGCTGCGAAAAACGGTATTCACTAACGTAGAACAGCTCGTCGTCGAACTGTAGGCGGTAACTCTCGACGCAGTGTAGTTCCAGCTCACGCCACATTCGTCGCCGAGCGCTAGTGTCGTTTAAAGTGCATTAGAGTGAATACCATTTTTAGGCTCGACGCTGCCGCAGCGCTGACACAGCGCTGTCAGCAAGGCGGTTTCCTTAGTGAATAACACTGCAGCCAAGGCAGGCTGGTTAACAAGAAATAGCGGCATGTAACAGTTTTGCCGTGTGGTGACGGCAGTAAGAATATATTTATTTGTCACCACCCCAACTCCTCCTGCGGGTGTCGTAAGAGTCGACTAAGGTCACTGACCATTCTACAAGATTGATGATGGGCAGCAGAGTCGTCATAGTGGACACATTACTGCGATCGCCAATCCGCTTGCCAAGCATGGCGATTATGGGCATTTACCTCCTAATGCGTCTATACTATACGCATACCTAGTTAATAGGAGAGGCTTACGTCCAGCTTTCGAATGACATCATAAAATTACAAAAAACAAATCATATTAAAGTAGGTTCGATGCTTAAAAGAAGCTAGATTTTTGGTTTTTTTTAATGCAATTTTTTATTTAATTTCAAAATAAATTAAAGTCTTCTGTCATAGAAATATTCTATCTACGATATTTAACGCATTTTCCCTTCATGTACCATAATCTTGGGACACCCGGTAAAGATTATAAAAAACCGGCCAAGTGCGAGTCGGACTCGCTCGCGAAGGGTTCCGTACCATTATCAATTTATTATTTAAAAAATACAGTTAAATCAATTTGATAATTTAATCAAACCAAAAATCGTTGATAGAGCTTATTAATATGCATAACATATATATATTTTTTGAATTTTATGTCGCGTAGTTTAAAAAATAGATGGGGGACACACATTTTTCAGACTTTGAGAGCTGATATCTCGAAAACGATTTGCTTAAAAAACCGGCCAAGTGCGAGTCGGACTCGCGCGCAAAGGGTTCCGTACCATTATCAATTTATTATTTAAAAAATACAGTTAAATCAACCTACCTTAAAATTATAGGAGATAATTTAATCAAACCAAAAATCGTTGATAGAGTTTATTAATGTGCATAACATATATTTTTTTCAGAATTTTATATCGCGTAGTTTAAAAAATAGAGGGGGGGCACACATTTTTCAGACTTTGAGAGCTGATATCTCGAAAACGATTTGCTTATATAAAAATGTGATGTATAAATCTTCATATAATTTTCAAAGACCTTTCTATTAAAACCCCACACGCTTATGTAAAACTAAAAAAAAAATTCTATCCCTCAGTTACATGTATGGAGGGCCCCCACCCCAATGGTTTTTTTTACAATTTAGTATGATAATCCTGTAGCGGGTTATACAACACATATTCTCACCAAATTTAGTTACTGTAGCATTTATAGTTTCCGAGTAAATCGGCTGTGACAGACGGACAGACGGACATGACGAATCTATAAGGGTTCCGTTTTTGCCTACGGAACCCTAATAAAAATGAGATGTATAAACCTTCATATCATTTTCAAAGACCTTTCTATTAATACCCCACACGCTTATACAGCGTGTTTTTCTTCATATGCTATAACTTTAAGGGAAGCTTATTTAGGTCAAATATAATTAATTTCTCTAAGAAACTAGTGTTTTAACTCTTACCGTTATTGAGTTATTAAAAAAATAAGTTTTCATCACACTTGCTGTCTAAGCGCGCCATTGCTTGCGCGCGTAGCGGGAGTAATAGAAAAGTGAAATTCCCTAGGGAGTAATAGAAATGTCAGTACGTCATTTAATAATATTATGTCTTAAAACTTATTTTTTGGTTGGCAAGTGTGATGAAAAACATTGTATGCATCACGGTCGGTAAGCGGAATACTAACTCGAGTATAAAAGCCCTCCGCCTAATAGCGTCGGGCTTCTAACACTCTCGTTAGTAATTCCGTACTTACCTCCCTTGATGCACAATAGAAATTAATTACTGAACATGTGTATTGCAACCTTTATTACATTCTAATGTTACTTATTTTGACATGTGCCGTCAGTCACCTGAGATTACCTTTATTTTTATCTTAAGGTTCTCTCACACTTACCATTTCATTTATTATGTATGAAAACAAAAAAAAAAATTTTATCGAATTTTCTAAAAGGCGATATACCAGACAACTTCTATTAATGGCCCAAGTAACCTGTCTAATTTATCGCAAATCGAAACGAACATCCTGTATACAACTAAAAAAATGTTTCTATCCCTCAGTTACCTACATGTATGGAGATGGAGGGCTGATGCCCCAATGGTTTTTTTTTACAATTTAGTATCATAATCCTTGTCAGTCTCCGTAGCCTAGTTGGTAGTGACCCTGCCTACGAAGCTGGAGGTTCCGGGTTCGAATCCCGGCGAGGGCACTCTTTGTGTATTTATTTATCACAAATGTTTGTTCCTTGGTCATGGCTGTCTATGTATTTAAGTATCTATATGTATCTATCTATTATATATATCGTCGCCTGGTACCCACATCACAAGCCTTAATTGAGCTTACCGTGGGACTAGGTCGATTTGTGTAAGATGTCCCAAGATATTTATTTATTTTATTTATTTATTTAATCCTGTAGCGGTTTATACAACACATATCCTTACCAAATTTCGTTACTGTAGCATTTATAGTTTCCGAGTAAATGGGCTGTGACAGACGGACAGACGAATCTATAAGGGTTCCGTTTTTGCCATTTTGGCTACGGAACCCTAAAAAGGCTTAATACGCGGCATGTTAACAGTTTTGCGCGGCGGCAACTCATGGTAATCACACAGAAACTGTGGGATTATTGCTACCATAACACTATTAGGTACAAGTTATGTTCGAACCCACGACCCCAGGAAGCAATATTATGTAAACACGAGCGGAGCCGCGGGCGTGACTGCTAGGAAGTTATTTAATCTGCCACGTAATGGTACTAACCTAACTCAACATCATAGGCCAAGAGTTGCGTCATTATTATGCTACAAATTGTATTAGTTGTTGATTCAATCTTTATTTACAAAGTAGCAAAAATAGTCATGATAGGTTTAAGAGCCTATAACCGTGTAGCAGTATAGTTTTAGCTTAGGATATTTTTTTTGGCATAATTAGCAGTAATTTTATAGTGTAGTTTTAAAATATTATAGTTCAAATTTCGTATATTTTGTCAAATAAATGATTTCATTATTTTCTGTGTTGGAAATAAGAGGATAAAGAAATGCCGCAAAATAAAATATATTTGTAAGGGCTACGCGTTCGAAGAGGAACTCACGAGTACAGTCAAGTGCAAAAATAAGTATCAAACTAATCCGCTCATAAATATGTTACGAAGTTCTTATTACACAGAATTAGATTGCACTGGGACATATTTTTGAACATTTTTGTTTACACCTTATTTTGTCTTTGACTTGATTGATTGATTGACAAGTTTTTTTTTATTTATTTATTCATTAAACAACTATACATTGCATTTGAAATTTGAATACCTACATATCAATCAGTGATAGGAATAGATAGAGTACCTATATTTACCTACACTTGGTAGAACATATAAAAAAGAGGAGACTTCCTTACATTTACATTTTTTTCCGCGAGGTCCCGACTGAATTGGCTTGTACAAATAAAATGTTTCATTATACGATACAGGCAATGCCTAGTGTGGGGTTCTCTGAAATGTTATTTTTGTGTTCTTGTTTTTTTTGTAAATACATATTTATTTATTTATTTTTAGCCATACTATGAGTTAGAAAGTAAAGGATACGTCAGGTTTTTCTCGATGCGTATACGCATTCTATCGTGCTCGTACTGGCTTATTGGAGCGAGCGCGATGGCCAGGGGGGCTAACACGATCTACTAATGCGATTCAGTTTAGGACCTAAATAATCATAGTAACCCCGTGGATTTAACATCACTAGTTTTACAAAATTGAAAATAAAGATTGAATCAACAACTAATACAATTTGTAGGATAACAATGACGCAACTCTTGGCCTATAATATTGAGTTAGACTATCGAGTGAAACCTAACGTTACTGATACTTGCATCACAGTACGGCTACTATTCTACGCTTGCATATTAGCGTTAAAAAGAAGACATACCTTCGATTACGGTTAATTCACGCAATCTACGTAATCGAAACAAAAGACGTAACTCTTAGCGCACGGTATCAACGAGACGTAACTGTTAGGCTGCTGTGGTAAGGCTGCATTCATCGCCTACTCAAGCGGAAAAAATATATCGAGAGTTGCCTGCTGGAAATATATCTTGTGACATTTTACACAAATCGACCATATCCAACCCCACGGTAAGCTCAATTAAGGCTTGTGATGTGGGACCTTTAACCCGTGTGGTGACGGCAGTAAGAATACATTTGTCACCACCCCAACTCCTCCTGCGGGTGCCGTAAGAGTCGACTAAGGGATTGAAGTGTCACTTACCATTATTTAATAAAAGATTGTTGATGGGCAGCAGCGTCATCATAGTGGACACATTACTGCGATTGCCAATCCGCTTGCCCCGCGTGGCAATTATGGGCATTTACCGAGTCTATATTAATTCGCATAATTTATTACGCATACTACAAATTGGCATAGCGTTGTTACGCATACTATTTAAGTGGCATAAGCATAATTTCGCATAAACGATTACGCATAATGTATTTACGTATAACGTAAACTATCATAACGATGATTTGGAATAATTAGGATGAGCATAATACTAATTGGTATACTTAATGAAAGGTATAAATTATAATAGATAAAATAATAATGACCGATCATAGATTGCGTAGCGAAGCCGATACCTAATATTTTTGCCAAGTTACTGTCGATTAGTACGTATTTATAATATTATTATGTATAGGTGGGCCAAACCTTGACGTCAAAAAATTTTTTTTTGGTTCCCTACGTCAGGGACTATCAGAATATAACCCATGTATGTTAGCTGATTTTTTGTAGTTTTCGGGTTATGAATTTTTTTTAATTTTTTTTTTGAGAAATTCTGGAATGAAGAAATTTATTAATAAAAAAAAATAATTGTTTTTTTTTATATTTTATTTTTGTAAAAGTATTACAACAAATAAAACATTTACTGAAAAAAAAATTAGCTTCCTCACTTTGATACAAATAGGATAAAAAATACCAAATTCAAAATTTTACGTTCAAAACGCATCAAAATAGCATTAATGTACGTAAATAAAAAAAAAAAACATATCCCAAGGATTTTTGGTAATCTAAAGACTGCCCTAGACCTTAAGCCTTCGTAAAACCAAAAAAAAGTGATACTTAATGATGAGGATTTTTCGGAGTAGTCGGTCAAATAAACTTAAAAAAAGCTGTTTTCATCAATAAACAAAGACAGAAAATACTACAAAAACTCAATTTGTGTAGTTATTCAAGAAATTTTTTCCTACTTTAAAATTATAAGCTTTTTTAAGTTTGTTTGACCGACTACTCCAAAAAATCCTCATATCACTTTTTTTGCTTTTACGAAGCCTCAAGGAATAGGGCGGTCTTAAGAATACGAAAATTCCTTGGGATATGTTTTATTTTTTTATTTACGTACATTAATGCTATTTTGATGCGTAACGTAAAATGTTGAATTTGGTATCCTACTTGTATCAAAGTGAAGACGCAAATTTTTTTGTCAGTAAATGCTTTATTTGTAGAAAAACTTTTACAAAAAGAAACTAGTTAAAAAAACCCAATACTTTTTTTTATTAAAAATTTTCTACGTTCCAGAATTTGTCAAAAAAATTTTTGAAAAATTTATAACTCGAAAACTACAAAAAATCGGCTAACATACATGGGGTATATTGTGATAGCTCATGATGTGAGGAATCTAAAAAAAAATTTTGACGTCAAGGTTTGGACCACCCTGCATATTGCTTCCAATTTAAAACTAGTTTAGACTTTTTTTACTTGTGCGTTGTGCGTAGGTATAACAGTTAATGTTTAGGTCTTGACATATTCTATTGACCGACATACATGTATACCTACTTATATTTTTAGCGTAAATATTGATTATTTTAATTATTACACACATTTTTACCCTAGCAATTTAAAATGTTCATAAATACGGCCTGTGTATGTGATAGTAGAAATCATGGTATAGGTAAATAGGTTTCCTAGATCCTATTTTAAGCATCGTTGAAATATACGCCCGTATTAAATAGGTACACACTCTGTAGGTACTGTGCGCCTCATACGCCTACCAAGATGTGATTACTTTACCAATAAAATAAATTATTAAATACCGAATGTTTTATTTAATTGATTGTATCTGACGTGTTCATTATGATGTGTAGGAGATATCGACGAAAGCTAGGCTTCAACTTGGCTTCGTCGCTCCTGCTTATTAGTCTTTTGAACTTAACCTTACTGTCTTGGTTTTACTCTGATCTGCCTCATTCCCTTGATTTCTAAGTTTATGCTGCTATAACATTAGGACGAATAAAGTTATATTTAATAATGTTATGCATATTTCAATTATGCATAATCAGTAATATGCGTATTAAGCATTATGGAATTTTATTATTTTGCCTATTCAATATTATGCTTAATTATTTATGCCAAATCCGTTATGCGAATTCATATTAGGACTATTAATATTAGGCATATTAAAGGGGACCCGCATTTACCTCCTAATGCGTCTATACGCATAGTTAACCCCTTACCGCATGAATAAAAAATAAATTGTTGAAATTTGAATTCTTCTGCCATTATTTATATTGGTTGCCATTAGGCAATCAATAGAGTTTAATTTTACAGCGGCCATATATGGCTTCTATGCGGTAAGAGGTTAATAGGAGAGGCCTACGTCCAGCAGTGGACTATCATAGGCTGATGGTGATGATGATGTGGGTACTAAGCGACGATATATTATTTAGTTAGTTAGTTAATTATACTGGGCTTTTTCCGCAACGACGATATATATTTATATATAATAGACAGATACATTAACATTATGGATACTTAAACACATACACAGCCACGACGAAGGAACATATACATAAGTACACAAATAATTCGCCTGGATTCGAACCAGAACCCTACGAGTAATAAGTCGAGCAAACTGGTTTTTGAAATACGAACTATAATTATGACACTTACGTGAGGATGTCATTTCAATATATAGTTATCTCGACTTATCAAGTTTCAACGGGCAACCCTCGATATGAGTTAGACTCCTTTGTTGTTAGTGACCCTGCCTACGAAGCTGGCTTCAGGTTCAAATCTCGGCATTTGCATTATTAGTGTATTTATCACAAATATTTTAATAAATGTCGAATGCATGCTCCAAACGCATCACGTTTCAGAATTGCTCTAATATAATTTATCGTTTTTTGGCATAAACGAAAAATCTACGGGTACAATCAACAACACAGCTGTGACTACAGACAAAGTGCCAGAAATATGTAAAATTCTGTTTCCATATTTTTGGCACTTTGCCTGTGTTCACAGGTGTGTTGTTCACTGTACAAGAAATGAAACCCACGTACACTATCATTAATTCGAATGTTATATACTGCAATTGACAGAGTTATAGCGAATCGCTTACCCAACTCCGCTCCCGCTTCTTCTCGGTTATTGGCTATAGCCTTAGCGGCGCCTGCGCACGTAACATCGAAAGCGGTTACATAAGCGTAAGCGATAAGCGAGAAATGTAGCTGTAGGTCAAGTTCGGAACCGTGCTTAACCGACTTAAAAATAGTGTGGCAGATTCACGTTACTTCACTAGCGTTTTTTTAATGCATGTTAGTTGTAAGATGTACCATGATTGTTTGAAAAAACAAGTCCCGCCAATTTTCTTACCGGTTCTTCTCGGGTCAGCGGTGTGGGGTTAGAACCAGAAGTAGTTTTAATACTGAGACCATTCAAAAGAGTTTGTTGCTATTCCAATTTGAATAAAGAATCATTTGACTTTGACATTGACTTCATCAACCTATAATACGATGTGCCCATGATAGTCCGTGGGCTAGTCGGTCTGAAATTAGAAAACGGTATAATTTGGGGGTACCAAGTGTTCTTTTTACAGTAGTTAAACATACTCATAAGGATGTTAAAAAAGTATGATAGACATCTCAAAGTGGTAGCTAATAGGCATACGGGCTATTTCAAGATTTCCGTTGTATGACAGGTATGGTTAAAATTAGGAAGTACAAATTTTCCTTTTCACGGCTGTTAGGTAAGCTTATAAAACGTCAAAAATGCAAGATTGCCATTTATAAGTGCTACCTAACAAAAATGGGAGCCAATCAAAAATGGTGGATCTCAAGTTTTACAAAATCAAGTATATCTCGAGAACTATTAAATATATCTAATTACTCTCTTGAACAATATTAAAGGCATATCTGTAAGCTTCATATTTTGTATATACACCATATTGCTAAAACCAACCATTAATTAATTATGACCAAATTTATGAAAATTTCGTGATTTTGATTTTTTTTATGTCGTGTTTTTACATAGTAGTCATCACGCTAGAAAAATTAAATATTTTTTTAAAGATAGTGTATTTAATAAGCTTTAATTTGATGTATATAACTTGTTGGCGGTATTAAAAAAAAGACCCATAAAAAATATTTAAATAAATTGTGGTCATTATCCTCCGTATACTTAGTGATTTAAGAGGCCTAATTTGCCTATTCAATATTATGCTTAATTATTTATGCCAAATCCGTTATGCGAATTCATATTAGGACTATTAATATTAGGCATATTAAAGGGGACCCGCATTTACCTCCTAATGCGTCTATACGCATAGTTAACCCCTTACCGCATGAATAAAAAATAAATTGTTGAAATTTGAATTCTTCTGCCATTATTTATATTGGTTGCCATTAGGCAATCAATAGAGTTTAATTTTACAGCGGCCATATATGGCTTCTATGCGGTAAGAGGTTAATAGGAGAGGCCTACGTCCAGCAGTGGACTATCATAGGCTGATGGTGATGATGATGTGGGTACTAAGCGACGATATATTATTTAGTTAGTTAGTTAATTATACTGGGCTTTTTCCGCAACGACGATATATATTTATATATAATAGACAGATACATTAACATTATGGATACTTAAACACATACACAGCCACGACGAAGGAACATATACATAAGTACACAAATAATTCGCCTGGATTCGAACCAGAACCCTACGAGTAATAAGTCGAGCAAACTGGTTTTTGAAATACGAACTATAATTATGACACTTACGTGAGGATGTCATTTCAATATATAGTTATCTCGACTTATCAAGTTTCAACGGGCAACCCTCGATATGAGTTAGACTCCTTTGTTGTTAGTGACCCTGCCTACGAAGCTGGCTTCAGGTTCAAATCTCGGCATTTGCATTATTAGTGTATTTATCACAAATATTTTAATAAATGTCGAATGCATGCTCCAAACGCATCACGTTTCAGAATTGCTCTAATATAATTTATCGTTTTTTGGCATAAACGAAAAATCTACGGGTACAATCAACAACACAGCTGTGACTACAGACAAAGTGCCAGAAATATGTAAAATTCTGTTTCCATATTTTTGGCACTTTGCCTGTGTTCACAGGTGTGTTGTTCACTGTACAAGAAATGAAACCCACGTACACTATCATTAATTCGAATGTTATATACTGCAATTGACAGAGTTATAGCGAATCGCTTACCCAACTCCGCTCCCGCTTCTTCTCGGTTATTGGCTATAGCCTTAGCGGCGCCTGCGCACGTAACATCGAAAGCGGTTACATAAGCGTAAGCGATAAGCGAGAAATGTAGCTGTAGGTCAAGTTCGGAACCGTGCTTAACCGACTTAAAAATAGTGTGGCAGATTCACGTTACTTCACTAGCGTTTTTTTAATGCATGTTAGTTGTAAGATGTACCATGATTGTTTGAAAAAACAAGTCCCGCCAATTTTCTTACCGGTTCTTCTCGGGTCAGCGGTGTGGGGTTAGAACCAGAAGTAGTTTTAATACTGAGACCATTCAAAAGAGTTTGTTGCTATTCCAATTTGAATAAAGAATCATTTGACTTTGACATTGACTTCATCAACCTATAATACGATGTGCCCATGATAGTCCGTGGGCTAGTCGGTCTGAAATTAGAAAACGGTATAATTTGGGGGTACCAAGTGTTCTTTTTACAGTAGTTAAACATACTCATAAGGATGTTAAAAAAGTATGATAGACATCTCAAAGTGGTAGCTAATAGGCATACGGGCTATTTCAAGATTTCCGTTGTATGACAGGTATGGTTAAAATTAGGAAGTACAAATTTTCCTTTTCACGGCTGTTAGGTAAGCTTATAAAAACGTCAAAAATGCAAGATTGCCATTTATAAGTGCTACCTAACAAAAATGGGAGCCAATCAAAAATGGTGGATCTCAAGTTTTACAAAATCAAGTATATCTCGAGAACTATTAAATATATCTAATTACTCTCTTGAACAATATTAAAGGCATATCTGTAAGCTTCATATTTTGTATATACACCATATTGCTAAAACCAACCATTAATTAATTATGACCAAATTTATGAAAATTTCGTGATTTTGATTTTTTTTATGTCGTGTTTTTACATAGTAGTCATCACGCTAGAAAAATTAAATATTTTTTTAAAGATAGTGTATTTAATAAGCTTTAATTTGATGTATATAACTTGTTGGCGGTATTAAAAAAAAGACCCATAAAAAATATTTAAATAAATTGTGGTCATTATCCTCCGTATACTTAGTGATTTAAGAGGCGATGGAAGTGCCACTCGTAAATAATAGTGCTTATTTCAAATAACCAAGATTGAAAAATATAAAAAAATCGCCTCTTAAATCACTAAGTATACGGTGGATAATGACTACAATTTATTTAAATATTTTTTTATGGGTCTTTTTTTAAATACCGCCAACAAGTTACATACATCAAATTAAAGCATATTAAATACACTATCTTTAAAAAAATATTTAATTTTTCTAGCGTCATGACTACTATGTAAAAACACGACACAAAAAAAATCAAAATCACGAAATTTTCATAAATTTGGTCATAATTAATTATTGGTTGGTTTTAGCAATATGGTGTGTATGCAAAATATGAAGCTTGCAGATATGCCTTTAATTTTGTTCAAGAGAGTAATTAGATATATTTAATAGTTCTCGAGATATACTTGATTTTGTAAAACTTGAGATCCACCATCTTTGATTGGCCCCCATTTTTGTTAGGTAGCACTTATAAACGGCAATCTTGCATTTATGACGTTTTTATAAGCTTACCTAACAGCCGTGAAAAGGAAAATTTGTACCTCCTAATTTTAACCATACCTGTCATACAACGGAAATCTTGAAATAGCCCGTATGCCTATTAGCTACCACTTTGAGATGTCTATCATACTTTTTTAACATCCTTATTAATATGTCTAACTACTGTAAAAAGGACACTTGGTACCCCCAAATTATACCGTTTTCTAATTTCAGGCCGAGTAGCCCATGGACTATGAGGAAAGGGAACATTTTTAAAAGCGCATTTCCGACCTTTGAATATAAAAATATGATATATATGAGGTTTTGGGTACCGGATGCTATCCATTTTAAGAAATAATGACATATTAACAAAACTTAAAACTCACTTATTTAGATGCGCTTATTAAACTTACATATAAAAGCAGTCGCGTGATGGACGTTAATTTCTTTTGAGTAGTAGGTAGGTATATATTTTGAAACCTTGCTATGATTAAGAAGCAAATTATTTATTCAACACAAAAACTTTTTTATATATATTTTTTCTAATTTAACTTACTTTGATATAATTAACATTATTTGCTGATTTAATTCATAGGAATGTGTGTGTGAATTTTGTCGGAATATTCGTTCCCGTGCACCGTTTAAACTCACTTTCGATATTTTAATGACTGACATGCATACGGGCTATACGATTTCTTATATTTGTGGTAATACCATGTACCTATACCATTTGTCAGTAAAATAAAATAAAATTTAACAAACCTAAAAACACGAATTATTCCACAATCACTCACATTTAGAACACAATTTTCGTGTTATTAGGTACAAAGTTAAAACCTTAAACTTTGAAATCACAATTCTTATACATTTTAGTTAAAATTATGATATTCATTAGTATTAACGTAAAAATATATCGACGAACGTGTTTCACGATACGATACGTGTCAAAATCGTCAAATGCTGTGAAAAGTCATTCGATTTTTTTATTTTATTTTTTGTTTTTTACTGACGAATGGTATAAAATTTTGCAAACATCTGTTTCATACATTTTTTTCCCTTTATTTTTTTAATTTATTTTTCCTTGACATATCTTTTATTTTTGACAAATGTTTCATCAACTTTAAGGACCAAAACGCGAGTATAAAAGTACATTTCGATGCGAGTGCAAAAAAAAATTTTTTCGACGAGGGTGAAAGTTGGAGCCCGAGTGAAACAAGGGCGAGAATCACCCGAGTGAAAAATAATTTTTTACACGTGTATCGAACGACTTTTTTCATAACAAGTGCCTTGAAAAGAGAAATTCACGAACGTGAAGCGTGCGCAAAGTTTACTTTTCCGCACTAGTTAGGAAAACTTAGTTTCTCCATCCCGCTCATACTCGCGTATTGGTCCTTAAAGTCGAAGAAAAATGACTTTAAGGACCAATACGCGAGTATGAGCGGGATGGAGAAACAAAATTGTATAAAACTCACGAATCATATATTTTTTAGATTATTTACTATATTGGCGAATGGTTTACACATGGCATTGTACTTGGTATGCTTAATACCATAGTATTACAGACAATACTGAATTTAAACACAGCTTCCCCGCAAATGTTGCTTCACACCAATTTGCAGTCCACTCACCGTTTAAGCCTATTTCCAAGGCCTAATCTAGCCCTTGTCACCATTTTAATAATTATACAGGATTTCGAAACTACAGGTCAATCAACCTGAACTCGTACGTCGAACTTTTAAAACCACAAATGAGGATCTTTCTGTCTCACTCCTACGAAGGCGCCACAATAGTGACAGAGACGGATAGCTGAAATTTAATAATTTCGAAGCTCTCGACAGGCCTATTGGTACAAGTACAAATGTCAAAACAGTTGACTGAAGTGAACCTTATGGCAATGAAGATAAGGTTTACCTGTGGTCAGATAATGTGGCACTGGTATGTTGCTGTAACACCAAATTTGAATAAACCGGAGATAATTAGATACTCGTGTATTTCGTCTTCCAAAGATAATGTTACTAATGTTGGACTACAGTGATGCCACACTTACAAGTTACAACACGTCTCATGGTATAGGTATACATTTGAATGATTCCGGAATCTCAAGATGGAAAATGGAATTGATTCATGATTGATAGATTGCAGTCATGAATCGATTTCATACAGCATCCACCATAACAGAGCATTGGATTGGAATATAACACGTTACTTCTATCGTTACTGGCCGTGGCCGGCAGTAAGAATACATTTGTCACCACCCCAATTCCTCCTGCGGGTGTCGTAAGAGTCGACTAAGGGTTTTAGTGTCACTGAACATTATTTGATAATAGATTGATGATGGGCAGCAGCGTCATCGTAGTGGACACATTACTGCGATCGCCAATCCGCTTGCCCAGCATGGTGATTATGGGCATTTACCTCCTAATGCGTCCATACGCATAATTAAAAGGAGAGGCCTACGTCCAGCAGTGGACTATCATAGGCTGATGATGATGATAATGATGACTTTTATCGATGCAGTGACTGCCCTCCTATCCCATCCCATGCCAGTGTCACTGGATCCGTGTAAATTCTACATGCGAGTTTCTGCCGTGTGATTCTGATTATATAGTGCAGGGTACTATGTAATGAAGATACTGTGCTAATGTAAGTCCTATCCAATACGACATGGCAGTCATCATCACATCAGTCGAAAGACGTCTGTTGCTGGACATAGGCCTCCCCAATGATCGCCAACATGACCGGTTCTGCGTTGCTTGCTTCCAGCAGATTCCCGCGACCTTGACCAGGTCGTTGGACCATCTTGAAGTCTGCCCATACTGCGTCTTCCGCTACGTGGTCACCAGTCCAGCAGTTTCTGGTCCCATCAAAGAATACTGAATGGTATTCATGCCATTAAAGAGAACACAATCCCTTTTAACTGAGGGTCAGTTCAGCTATGAATCTTGGCTCACGTACCATCGCCACAGTTATCTGACCATTATTGCACTTTATGGCCATTGTTATAAGGCTACGATTGGGCAGATGTGTTGTTTGAAGGTTGGACAGTAAATAAAACGAAAGGAATCGAACTTAGCCCAATAAATAGGGTACTTTATGGACCTAGCACGTTATGTACGTGACACTACTTATTGTAATCAATGGGTCATGGCTCCTAGTTTACGATTCCTTCAATAGGTATTCCTTCAATTAGGGTGAGTGAATCTAGTGGTTTACGTATGTAGTGCCACAGATCAGAGAATACTGGTAGTAATGCTCATTTATCTCCTGCATACAAGGCCGTCTTTAACTATGGGGAGGCCCTTGGGCACCCAAGGATATTGGGACGCCTTTCAAAAGGAAAGTAAACGTGAGAATAAATGTGAGAAAAGTTGTCGATCTTTCGGGGGCCCCCCTGAAAATGGGGGCCCTGGGCACGTGCCCCTTGTGCCCTTATGGTAAAGACGGCATTGCCTGCATACCCCCTAGTATCCGACTGTGTCTAATTTATTTATTAAAAACCGGCCAAGAGCATATATGTCGGGTCATGCTCAGTGTAGGGATACTTAGTTATTCAAAAACAGCTGAGCCGATTATTGTCGAAATAAAACTATTATTTTTAAAGTATACCATAAGCACACTATTCATGTTTTTTGGACCCATGGATCAAAAGTTATAGGGAGGGGGCGGATACAATATATTTGTTATTTCCGAAACTATATGCTTTAGAAAAATCTTTCTTTTGGGACCCTTATTATTTTTGAAAGACCTATTTGACGATGCACCACACTATGTCCCAGGATATTTATTATGACATCTAATATGGAAAATAAATTGATCAATTATTTAGATATTCTATTTGACTATGAGTCTATAACTAATTAAGTTTAATTTGTTTCAGCCGAAAACTTCGTGCGATGTCGTCAGAAGGATCCCAAGCTGAACGAGTGTCTCAAAGCCGCTGTTCCTGACGCTCTCCGGAAAATGAGGAAAGGTACCTACCTACTTTACATACTTCATCACAGATTTAAGAGTTAGACTCTGGTCGGTCAGCATTGTCGCTCTCTGTTCTCCATCTGAGTGTACCTGCTTACTGCGGTAGGCCATTTTGCAATCATACACGAAAAGCGAGTCACGTGACCACATAATGTACGTAAATGGTCACGTGACTTTTCGTACGAATCTGTCATGCCCAATACATTTATTAGGTACTTAGGTATCGCTTATCGTATTGGGGCAGTGAAGTCGTAATTCGTAATTTAGCTTGCCATAGGACTAGGAGGGTAGGTATTTTCACTTCTCATCATCATCATCATCGTCATGGGACTTAAATATTTACGTAAATCCACTTTATTGATGTTTTATATTGCATAAATGTGAAATGTGTATTCTTTCTGGATTAAATGATGAAACAAAATTTTTGTTCATATTTAATGCTTAATTGTCGTTACAAAACTGACATCGGAGTTAACTTTTTTGTGAGAGTTAAGCTAATTGGGTTACCCTAGAAAATGCCCAGGAACGTCGATTTGCGAAAGACCGTCCCATGATCTTCCTTAGCTCAGTTTCTTTAATGATAATTATATTGTTATGATTAAGTACCTAATGTTAAAAACGTAAGTTATGTTAAAAACAGAGTAAGATGAAATTGTTTTTTAACGGGGACAAAAGTATAATTGCTTGGTAACTACGCGTGAAGTGCTTAACATTAAATGACGGTTATTGACTTGCCTTAACCCTTTGAATGCCAAGAACCTTTAAAGTAGTCATGTTTTGTCATGCCTACCACGCCAACAGCCACGAAATTGGCCATCGAGTATGCTATCAAAGTCGATGTGTACGTTCTATAGAATAATTGGTAGCTACCTACCCATCCATAAGTAGTCTTTATCGAGCTTTCATTTAGTGCCATCTGTCCCGAATTCCCGATATTTATTTGTCAATCCTTAATCAATCCTGCGTAATAGATGCACCAGAAGGTACTGAGAGGCGCAATTAAGATATCGCCTTCTGGCTACCATGATCTCTTAAATGCGATTCAGATTAGGTTATGCTTGTCTGCTTTTGACAGTTATTATACAGAACTAGAGATAAACTTTGACAGAACTGTCACATCGTGAAGTGGGTGAATCACCTTTTTTTTGTCTGTTATTAGCCATGTTTAATTCACTAAATCAAAAAATTGATTCACCCAGGTCCTAAGCTGAATCGCATTAGTTGATCATGGTAACCGCCCTTGTTGTCGAATGAGCAATATTTTTTTGACTATAAGTATTTAATGACATATTCCAGGTATCCCCGAGCTGTCAGTGCCATCAATAGAGCCTCTCCACGTGGCCTCCATCAACATACAATCTGGCATCGGCCCGGTGGTGCTCGCCCAGAACTACAGGAAAATACAACTACATGGACTCGCGGAGACCATCCTCACTACTTACAAGTACGTTACCACACATCATCAGCGTACAGTCCACTGCTGGACGTAGTCTCCTACTCATAGATTTATTATCAGGTAAATGCCGATAATTGCCACGCTGGGCAAGCGGATTGACGATCGCAGTAATGTGTCCACTATGATGACGCTGCTGCCCATCATCAATCAAATCAAAGAATGGTCAATGACACTTCAATCACTTAGTCTACTCATACAACACCCTCAGGAAGAGTTGGGGTGGTGACAAATTGCTGCCGTCACCACAAGGTTAAGCACGTAACCAGGAACTATCAATCAGTAAAGCTTCGCTTATCCATCATAGTGATGTGAAAAACGCTGATTTTGAACCTTAAAAACTCAGGGCGATTTAACGATTCAAACCACAGAAAAACACAAAGTTCTCACAGAGAAGAGTAATTGATAGAGCTCAAATCTATTATTCCTATTTTGTTACCATTCTACATAAATTTTGTTGCCATTCTACATACACTTGTGGTAACAAAAGAGTAAATCTGGCAAAAATATCTAAATACATTTTGGAATATTTCTTTTTCCTTTTGGGTTCGAAAGAGCTCGTGATTCTGAGTACCTAGGAATAACCCAACAATTACAATGGCAATTTCATTTAAAATTATAGGCTTTATCTCATCTTTGCGACCTAGCTCTTTTGCAGAACAGTGCTGCTACCGCGAACACCGAAATTCGCAAATTTCGAGGATTTGTCTCTTCATCATTCCAACGATGGCGTCATTAGAGTACTTAACAGAAAAATCCCCGAAATTGCGGATTTCGTAGTTCGCGGTAGGGCGACAAGCTATTTTGACAATAACAGTGTTTTGTTACTTTTTATTGTTTCCCCAGAGCCGACTTGAAGCACTACCGACTGGTGACCAACTCGCTGACCCCGAAGATGGAGTTCATCGCCGACTACGTGATGAAGGGCAGAGTGCTGGTGCTGCCGATACAGGGGAAGGGGATCGCTAATGTCACTATGGGTGAGTTATTACATCATCAGCCTACATCAGTCCATTGCTGGACAACGGTCTCTCTGTAGCCTATACGCATCCTTAGCCATTAGGAGGTAAATTCGGGGCAAAGACTTCTGTTATATAAGTCGCAAGTCAGACCCCATATGGAGTATTGCTGTCACCTCTGGGCAGGAGCACCTGTATATCAGCTTGCACCCTTTGACTCGGTTCAGAGACGAGCTGTCAGAATAGTCGACGATCCCAGACTCACAGGCGGTATTGAACCCTTAAGTCTAAGGAGAGACTTCGCCTCCTTATGTGTGTTCTATCGTCTGTACAATGGGTTGTGCTCTGAAGAACTGTTCGACATGATGCCAACGTCCACTTTTCATCATCGCACCGCTCGCCACCGACTGGGCGCTCATCCTCACACCTTGCAACCTAAATGGTCGCGCACCGTGCGGTTTCAGAGGAACTTCCTCCCGCGGACGGTCCGTCTGTGGAATGAGCTCCCTGCCGAGGTTTTCCCGTTGGACTACAGTATGGGGTTCTTCAAAAGAGGAGTGTACAAGTTCTTATTGGGTCGGCAACGCGCATGTGACACCCCTGGGGTTGCAAGCGCCCATAGGCTACGGTGACTGCTTTCCATCAGGCGGGCCGTATGCTTGTTTGCCACCGACGTGGTATAAAAAAAAAAAAAAAAATCCCATAATCGCCCGCTGGGCAAGCGGGTTGGGAACGTAGTAGTATGTCCACTATGATGACGTTGCTGCCCATCATCAGTTTTCGATAAATAAATGGTAAGTGACACTTCAATCCCTTAGCCAGTTAACACCGGCGGCAAGAGTTAGGGTGGTGACAAAATAATGTATTCTTACTACCGTCACCACATGGCTTAATAAATGGTGATGAGTTAATAAATGAATCTTATCTTAACGCGTATTATATTAACTTCTAATGTCTCGATTTATTTTTCTAATTGGTTCCACGAGCAACGATACATTACGTGCATACATTACGTTTTGTCAAGGGTTAAAATATTGGTTGATTCTTTCGGTCTCATCATCATTCTTTTGTTCTAAGACCAAAAAGGAGAAACAGGCTCAACACATTTCTCGAAATGTCCCAGGAACTTTGTATGGAATTTTCCTTTTTTGTTACCAGATTCCTAGACATTAACGGTAACAAAAAAGAAACTTTTCGTATAAACATTTTGGGAAATTTAATGTTGTGGATTTTGCTCAGCAACATTGACTCTACCAATTTTTATTAATATTATCACAGACGTAATCCAAATGTCATCTCATACGACACGATGAGTATATAAAAACTATTATAGAGGGAAAAATAGAAGGAAAAAGGAAAAGAGGAAGACCAAGGAGGACTTATATGGACCAAGTAAAAGAAAAGTTAAATGTTTCATCATATCAACAGGTCAAAGGAAAAGCTGAATGTAGAATAAGATGGAAATTACTCCACCGACAAGAGCCTAGCTCTTAAATTGAATGATGAATCCAAATGTACAATCTTTTTGAGGAACTAAGTAATACATTCTTATTGTTTTTGTATATATTTCCAGTGAACCTGGTAGTGAAGCACGACCTGATAGGTGAGCCGGTGCAGAGAGACGGACAGACATACATGCACATCAAGGACTACAAAGTGCGTTTCCTTCCCAAAAGGGTGTATCTGCACTTCACGAATCTCTTCAACGGAGACAAGAGGCTCGGTGACCAGATGAACTTGTAAGTATGAAGATGAAACTCGTAGACAATTATTTACTTGGAGCTAGGAACAAGGAATAACTAACACTTTACACAAGCAAGTATAAATTGTCGAAAACACTAATCAAACCGCGATTAGAATGGGATTCGAAAGTACTGTTGACACAACAGCGTATAAGTCAATCTAGGATATTTTTATAGTTTTATTCATATATTTATACTTTAAGTGCAATAACTTACAGACAATAGATTAATTAATCACTCACTACATATATAAACAACTCTTTTCTTGGTTAATCTTGTGTCATTTTTTGTGTCAACAGTACTCTCGAATCCCTTTCTGATTCCGGTTTGATAATAAACGTGTGCGCCCAAGTGCAGGCACTGGAACAACTTACTCCATACGAGCACTTATGGAACTAAAATATTAAATATAGTAGATTTTTTTTTCTCTCTCTTGATAATGTCAGACGATTCGAAAATGCTTATTAATAAGCTTACTTGAATAAAGAATAGTTTGACTTTGACTTTGAAATAATTCAAATCGCTGTTATTGCATAGACAAGACAGATATTACATTCAGCCAATATCAAAATTCTATATTTAATATTTTTTTATGTTTTCAACTCAAAATCTCGAGTTATTAGATCTCCAAAAAATTATCTCTCAAGATTTTTTGCCGGTTACAGAATTGGTTTGTTGATGTACCTTTCAACCCTAAGGTATGGTAGATAAGCGCAAAGAACAAAAATCCAAAAAAACACTTATTGAGTAGGTGTTTTATTTTTTTTTATCACCTCAGAAAATTACCTAAAGCGTGCCACCATCGTCTGGCAACAAATTGGAAATAAACAACTTAGTACACCAAATGAAGGAAACTCGGAGGAAAAAACTCGTATATAAGCGAATTTTGGCATAGTTGTAGGGAATTGTGTTTTAAACCACATACTAAAAGTACTGGTGTTTAGGGGTGGAGCTAACGGGGGGAGAGGGGGGTAAAGGTCCTTATTTTTAATTTTTCGTAAATAACTCGTAAACCGTGGCCTGTAACAAAAAACGTTCTAGTACATAAATAATCTACATAAAATTCTCTACAAAAAAGACATACACATGTTTCCTCTGGGATCAATGTGTCATGAGATAAGAAAGCAAGAAGACGGACACTAAAGAAATAAACACAGTTGTTTAAGTAGGTATGGCACATACAGAATGCTCGCGAGCATTCCAAAAGATTTTAATGCTCAATTCCTGACCATATTTAGAGTCTTGAATGTTAAAAAAAAATTCCTGGATTCGGCTTGGTTTCAGAGATAATCAACCTTTTTTTCGAAATAAGTTTTTTGACATAACTCGTCATAAAACTTCTTTTTGATTACAATGCTACAACAATGTGTTTTAATATTACCACACCTTTTGCCTGACAATAAAAAAGGGAATAAACTAGACGAAATAACCTGTCCCTAAAAAAATATTAAAATAAATAATTTTAACAAATTGTTGTTATGATAAAAAGTACTGGAAATGTCAAAAGTATTCAAAAAGTCTAAAACAAAAGAGAAAAAAAAATTTTTTTTCATGGTAATGGACATTAGGTCTCATAATATTTTTTGTTTATTTTGATATCTAGAATGCATACTTATAATCTTTTGGAATGCACGCGCCCGGGCGTGCCCTGTATGCTTATTTGTAAAAATAAAATTCCTAATTATCTTCTAAATCTAAAATATTCTCAAAATCATCGTCAAAAGATTTTAACTATGCATTGTAGACATCAAAACAAACAAAAATTATTATGAGACCTAATGTCAAATAACACCAAAAAAAAAATTTTTTTTCTTTTTTTTTAGACTTTTTGCATACTTTTTAACATTTCCAGTACTTTTTATCATAACAACAATTTGTTAAAATTATTTATTTTATATTTTTTTTAGGGACAGGTTATTTCGTCAAGTTTATCCCATTTTTTGATTGCCAGGCAAAAGGTGTGGTAATATTAAAACACATTGTGGTAGCATTGTAATCAAAAAGAAGTTTTATGACGAGTTACGTCAAAAAACTTATTTCGAAAAAAAGGTTGATTATCTCTGAAACCAAGCCGAATCCAGGAAATTTTATATAACATTAAAGACTCTAAATATGGTCAGGAATTGAGCATTAAAATCTTTTGGAATGCTCGCGAGCATTCTGTATGTGCCATACCTACTTAAACAAATGTGTTTATTTCTTTAGTGTCCATCTTCTTGTTTTCTTATCTCATGACACATTGATCCCAGAGGAAACATGTATAGGTATGTCTTTTTTGTAGAGAATTTTATGTAGATTACTTATGTACTAGAACGTTTTTTGCTATAAGCCACGGTTTACGAGTTATTTACGAAAAATTAAAAATAAGGACCTTTACACCCCTCTCCCCCGCGTTAGCTCCACCCCTAACCACCAGTACTTTTAGTATGTGGTTTAAAACACCATTCACTACAAATATGCCAAAATTCGCTTATACACGAGTTATTTCCCCCGATAGGCAACTTTTGGTCTTCGTTAGGTGGGCTAACTATCAACTTTGCCTTGTCAACTGAAGCTGCATTTTACTATGAATTTTCTGACTTGTCTGGTCATGGCAATGTGGGACATGAAATATTCTGACTTTCTTATTGATCAAGTCAAGTCAATGGCGAAAAGTTTAAAGGAATTAGAATCCTGCAGGCCTAGCCAAGACGCCATTATGCAATCGTATACGATAAGCGATAAGTGTGACAATACATTCATTTCTTTCTCATACATTTATCTTATCGCTTATCGTACCTATACGATTGCAGAAATGTCATTTTGGCTAGACTTTCCGCCGCCTTCAACTTTACTACAGAGACCACAGAATTAGATTTGGATAGAAGAAACAAGTCCATTCATTTGTATGGCGGCCGAGCGTGTCAGATTTTGTACTGAAGTTGTTACTTGCCTATGATTTTAAATATGTCTCAAGCCCTTGAGTATTCATATTTTTTTGTGTTGTTGCTATTAATATTACTTAAGGAGGCATTATTAATGTTTTTGTCCACTTCAACTTACAAAATTTGACGCCCGAAAGCTGCAAGCTGCGATTAAAGACGGACATCTCAGTGGATTTCACTGAGTTCATTTGACACGCTAAGTAGATACGTTTGCTTGATCTATGGTATATATGACATCTGTGACAGAGACCTTTTTTTCTTATAAAAATCGTGTTTTTTCAGGTTCTTGAACGAGAATTCGGAGTTAGTGTTCAACGAGCTAAAAGAGTCTTACGAGAAGAGTCTCAGCTCCGTGTTCCAAAACGTCACAAACACCATCTTCGATAAAGTCCCCATGAACAAAATTTTCCTTGAAGACTGAATTAGAATTAAGTGAAGTAGTTTTAGCATACAGTAATTATAGAATGTTGTCCATTGCTCGACGTAGGTATCTCTTAAGGCATCCTACAAAGTCTTTAAAGTTATTACAGATCTGTTTTACGAGGTACGGTACCTCATTATGTAATAAATTGAGTTATTATGTTTCGTATGACTTGAGCAATCTGATTATTTTATTACTGTATGGTTGAACAAATAATTGATCAATCGGCATTGATTATCACTAGTGCTCAAAGTGCTGGCAAAGGGATGCTCTTGCTTAGGTTAATCTTATCGCCACCACGACAAAAAATAAATACGAGTAGCGTACACCCACATTAAGAAAAAAAATCCACGCCGTAGAAACTGTCAACTTTATGTTGTGCAATGAAGGTGAATTTTATTTTGAATTTTATGACTTGATATCAAGTCGAGGCGTGTAGCGAAAAGTTTTGAGTCATATCGTGGCGAAAGGGTTAAACGAACATCGTTAGAAGTTGTACCTACCTACCGCTTAATTTAATAAGTGGGTACTTACAATATCCCGTTATTTTTTTAAGACCAAGTATTGCTATGGTATACTTGTCATAGAAAAGTGGACAGGCTAGGTATACCTACTCGTAAAATTTAATAATAGGTGTCAACACAAAGTACCCAAAAAATAATCTCTGGTGTCAAGTAACCTGTATTACGAACAATTTTCATTATTTAATTTTATTGAGGAAAATACCAAAGTCTGTACAAACCTTGAAAATACTCTGCGTACTATGTTCTAAACTTAACCATTAAAACTAACACAATTATTGTAGACGCTAATTATAATTAGGACACTAGAATATTAATTAATTATTATTTATGTTACAACAAAGTAGTTAATTGATAAAAGGTTTGTTTCAGTGGGTTTAGCATTAAGAAATGTCTGATTTTCTATATTTATTACATTCGTAAAATAAGATTGATAATAAATTAAGTTTTTTATGAACTATCGGTTACTTTAATTTATATGCATCGTGCCACCTATTGACGAGTAGCAGAACTATGTATAAATGCAATTTAATGAAAAGTCTGTGGAAGTCTTTATAAAAGGTTTGACCATTTAGCTATAGTATTACATTTTAAACACGTTAATAATCTGCAGTTATTTAATTGGTAATAAAATAGGAATTCATAATTTGTTTGAACCACGCTCCCTATCGAAGAGT
>JALPQI010009287.1:0-46430 GCA_025490895.1 Thaumatotibia leucotreta
TTTCGAATCAAAGTTTGGTCAAATCGACTAAGTGAAACACGTACACGGTCCAGAATCGAAATCTTTGATAGAGTTAACTTGGGTTGGCGTGTGTACCTACTAAAACTAAAAAAGGAAAAAGACTATATATATTAATATTTATTTATTCGTGGTTAGCTTGGTCTTCCACATTCCAGCGTTTCACCGCTGCCGCTGGAGTCAGCATATGAGTATATGACCGCAGCCGATCTGATGATAACGAGTACTTTTGCGCACTGAGGTTGCAACGCAACAAATATTCATCACTGCTATCTCAAAGGGAAAAGGATTCTTGCTATATCAAAGGGTTCCAGGATGGCTGGCACATACGCGGGTTAGGTCCTCTGGCATGGCATCTTCCACTTTCTTCTATGCTGGTATACCAAGGCATCCATTCAGGTGTCTTAATATCAAAGGGTCCATGGTATCTAAGGCTGTGGAACACGGCACCTCATTAGTTTGATTTGAGCGATTAAGTATGAAACACCATTATATAAGTGATTATAATATTGCGGCAGCAAAATATTTGGCCAGCGTTAGGATCACGCAAAATAGGCACGTTAGATGTCGAGTTGCGGAAAATGGCGAGAATACAATATCAAACAACCGGCCAAGACCATGTCGGGCCATGCTCAGTATAGGGTTCCGTAGTTATTCGAAAACGGCTGGGCCGATTACGTTCGAAATGGTTTTATTTTTAAACCCACAGCCCACCAAAGTTTTTATTCTACCACTTTGTTAGCATAATTAATATGTATACCTGTACCAAATTCTAGTACAGTCACGTCTAAAAGTATGTATACATAATAAGATTTGAAAAATATGTAGCCACACATTTTCATCCAAAATATGTATCTATTACTGACACCAAAAAATTGTATTCATTAAACTGTTTCAGTATTATGTAATCACATAATGCTTCAGAAAGTTGCATACTTAAATAAATTACATATAAATGTATCCTCCTCGTAGTCAAAAATAAGTATACATGAATTTCCTTATACATTTAACCACACTAATTTGGCAAATATTTGTATACGTCGTTTGATTCACAGATAATAATTATTATGTAAACACGATTTGATGTTTTGACGTGTCTAAATGTAATCCATTTTAAAATGAAGTTTCTTCCATGTGGCCAGTGACTTTCTTTTATAATATTTGATATGGAACCTATCTAAAGCTACAAATACGTAGTGGCTGTTTATGAAACTCATAAGTATTATAATTTTTTATTAGTTACTAAAATTAAAACTACTATTTTATAACTGAAAGAGTGAAGAAATGTTTTGTTTGTCAAGCATTATAAAGTAAATACCACTTGTAAATCTGTATTTTTTCTTATTACTTTCTTAGGGCAATTCAAAATAAAGAAGTTTGGGTTTGAAGTGCTGGTAATAAATAGGTAATAAATTCAAGATAGACAACTGTTTATCAATATAATTCGATGACAATTATAAAAATATAGGTTCGGTTCTTGAACATAAAGGAGAACACACGACTCTATTTTCAAGACATTAAAGTGCATGTTCAGATATTTTTGAGCACCCTGAATAGTACAGATATTTGTGATGGCGACAATAACATGTTAGGGACATTTTTCTCCTGTTAGTTGCAAAATGCCGTTCCGATTTTGACTGAGTAGAAAAAACTTGATATTATTAAAATAAAACTTTTCTGTGAATGACCCTAAACTGAAATACACAATATTTACAACTGAGCTCAATCTAAAAATTTGGACTGTCAAGTGCGTCATAGAATAATCGTGAGATAGATGTATGCAGTGACAAGTCTGCACTGTTTTCGTGAATAGTCAAATCTGTTAATTATACAACTTACGATTCTATGCCAGTCAGACAAGGTTTGTTTTTGCTGTCTGGATATATATTTATGAATCAAACGGCTTATATAAATATTTGACAAATTGGTGTGGTTACATGTAAACGGAAACCATGAATGTATACTTATTTTTGACTACGAGGTGAATACCTTTAAATGGAATTTATTTAAGTATGAAACTTTGTGAATCATTTTGTGATTACATAATACTGAAATAGTTTAATGGATACATTTTTTGGTGTCAGTAATAGATACATATTTTTGATACAATGTATGACTACATATTTATGCAAGCTTGTTTTTGTATACATATTTTTAGACGTGACTGTACTAACGGCCACTGAGCTATGCTGCGGACAGACAGACGGACATGGTTAAACTATAAGGGTTTTTTGTTTACTACGAAACCCTAAAAATAGCGCACGAGGAAAAAAACCGGCCAAGTGCATGTACATATATCCATGCTCAGTATAGCGTTCCGTAGTTGGTCGAAACTGGCTAGACCAATTATGTTCAGGATAGTAAGTATTATCTATCAGCATTCCTTAAGCCAAATATGTAAGATATTTTTCATATTTTTCGAAATAGTGAATTTGGAAAATACCTTTACTCTTTTTGAAATACCTATTCACGGATACCCCACATTGTATTCACGTGTAGAGGAGGAACTCCAATAGTTTTTTTTTTTGATATTTATTATTCGAGTTTGTCGGCTTAACTAATATGTATACCTACAACAAATTGTAAATGGTCACTGATCTAAGCAATGGGCGGACAGACAGACGGACAATCGCACGAAACGATAGATGAAGACTGATAGAGCGCTGGCACACTCTAGTACCATGCTAAGAAGAGTATGCTGACAGATAGACAGACGGACTAACGGACAGACAAACGGACATGGCGAAATTATAAGGGTTTTTTATTTTTAGGGTTCCGTAGCCAAAATGGCAAAAACGGAACCCTTATAGATTCGTCATGTCCGTCTGTCCGTCTGTCCGTCAGTCCGTCTGTCACAGCCAATTTACTCGGAAACTATAAATGCTACAGTAACGAAATTTGGTAAGGATATGTGTTGTATGAACCGCTACAGAAATGTGTTACTAAATTGTAAAAAAAACCATTGGGGTGGGGGCCCTCCATACATGTAACTGAGGGATAGATTTTTTTTTTAGTTGTACATAAGCGTGTGGGGTATTAATAGAAAGGTCTTTGAAAATGATATAGTAGGTTTATACATCACATTTTTATTTAAGCAAATCGTTTTCGAGATATCAGGTCTCAAAGTCTGAAAAATGTGTCCCCCCCCCTCTATTTTTTAAACTACGCGATATAAAATTCTGAAAAAAATATATGTTATGCACATTAATAAACTCTATCAATGATTTTTGGTTTGATAAAATTATCTCCTATAGTTTTTGAGGTAGGTTGATTTAACTGTATTTTTTAAATAATAAATTGATAATGGTACGGAACCCTTTGCGCGCGAGTCCGACTCGCACTTGGCCGGTTTTTTTTTATTTTAACTTTGCCCGATCATAACTAGTTTTTTTTAACGAAAAAGTGTTAACGCTTGCACAGCCAGTAACAAAAAAGCTCGTTTAAATTTGAATTCTAAAATGTTGCTAACAGAGTTCTTAATCACAATTGCGGAAATAACGAGTAATTTATTTTTATTTCTTGTTACTGGACATTGTTTTTTTTTGTGATTATTAAGAATTATTTCTATGTCTAGACGGATCCAAGGATAGATGGACGGAAAGAAGGATTAACCAACAGATAGATAGACAGTCAGACGGACGGACGAACAGACAGACTGTAAAAGTACTTACACCCAGAATAATTAAAAAGGCAATCATTTCAAGTAATATCCGGTCGAAATATGTTTCTTTGCAGAAATAAACGGGCAAACAAACATACAGACAACGGATGGACAGATAAACAGACAGACAGACAGACAGACATACAGACAGACAGACGTACATGGCGAAAATGTAAGGGTTCCTAATTTACTACAGAACCCTAAAAAGTACTTGCAGCCAGAATAATTGAAAAGGCAACCATTTTAAATAATATCCGGTCGAAATATGTTTCTTTGCAGAAATAAACGGTTGGACACACGGACGGACAGACATACAGACCGACAGACAAACAGACGGATGGACAGGTGAACAGACAGACAGACATACAGACACACAGACAGACAGACAGACAGACACACACACACAGACATAAAGACAGAAAGACCGACAGATGAACAGACAGACAAACAGACAGACAGAAGGAAAGATCGACAGATGAACAGACAGACAGACGGACAGACCGTCAGACAGACAGACGGAAAGATCGACAGATGAACAGACAGACAGACGGACAGACCGTCAGACAGACAAACAGACAGACAGACAGATGGAAAGCCCGACAGATGAACAGACAGACAGACGGACAGACCGTCAGACAGATAGACAGACAGACAGACAGACACACAGACAGATAGACAGAAAGATCGACAGATGAACAGACAGACGGACGGACAGATCGTCAGACATACAGACAGACGGACAGACCGTCAGACAGACAGACATTTCAAGTAATATCCGGTCGAAATATGTTTCTTTGCAGATATAAACGGGCAGACAGATGGACGGACAGACAGACGGACCGACAGACAGACAGACAGACGGACATGGCGAAAATGTAAGGGTTCCTAATTTACTACAGAACCCTAAAAAGTACTTACAGCCAGAATAATTGAAAAGGCAACCATTTTAAATAATATCCGGTCGAAATATGTTTCTTTGCAGAAATAAACGGTTGGACACACGGACGGACAGACATACAGACCGACAGACAAACAAACAGACGGATGGACAGATGAACAGACAGACAGACAGACATACAGACAGACAGTCGGACATGGCGAAAATGTAAGGGTTCCTAATTTACTACAGAACCCTAAAAAGTACTTACAGCCAGAATAATTGAAAAGGCAACCATTTTAAATAATATCCGGTCGGAATATGTTTCTTTGCAGAAATAAAAGGTTGGACACACGGACGGACAGACATACAGACCGACAGACAAACAAACAGACGGATGGACAGATGAACAGACAGACAGACATACAGACACACAGACAGACAGACAGACACACACAGAGACATATAGACAGAAAGACCGACAGATGAACAGACAGACAAACAGACAGACAGACGGAAAGATCGACAGATGAACAGACAGACAAACAGACAGACCGTCAGACAGACAGACGGAAAGATCGACAGATGAACAGACAGACAGACGGACAGACCGTCAGACAGACAAACAGATGGAAAGCCCGACAGATGAACAGACAGACAGACGGACAGACCGCCGGACAGACAGACAGACAGACAGACAGACAGACAGACACACGGACAGATAGACAGAAAGATCGACAGATGAACAAACAGACAGACGGACAGACCGTCAGACAGACATACAGACAGACGGAAAGATTGACAGATGAACAGACAGACAGACGGACAGACCGTCAGACAGACAGACATTTCAAGTAATCTGGTCGAAATATGTTTCTTTGCAGATATAAACGGGCAGACAGACGGACAGACAGACAGACGGACCGACAGACAAACAGACAGACAACGGATGGACAGATGAACAGACAGACAGACAGACATACAGACAGACAGACGGACATGGCGAAAATGTAAGGGTTCCTAATTTACTACAGAACCCTTAAAAGTACTTACAGCCAGAATAATTGAAAAGGCAACCATTTTAAATAATATCCGGTCGAAATATGTTTATTTGTAGAAATAAACGGTTGGACAGACGGACGGACAGACATACAGACCGACAGACAAAGAGACGGATGGACAGATGAACAGCCAAACAGACATACAGACACACAGACAGACAGACAGACACACAGACACACAGACAGATAGACAGAAAGATGGACAGATGAACAGACAGACAGACGGACAGACCGTCAGACAGACAGACAGACGGAAAGATCGACTGATGAACAGACAGACAGACAGACAGACCGTCAGTCCGTTCAGATAGACAGACACACAGACAGAGAGACAAACAGACAGACAGAAAGATAGGCAGATGAACAGACAGACAGACGGACAGACCGTCAGACAGACAGACTTACAAACAGACAGACAGACATACAGACAGAGGGAGCCAAAATGCAAGGGTTCCTAATTTACTACAGAATCCTAAAAAGTACTTACACCCAGAATAATTGAGAAAGCAATAATTTTGAGGAATCAAACGGACGGACAGACAGACATGCAGACAGACAGACAAACAGACTGACAGACGGACAAACAAACAGACAGCCATACAGACAGACAGATGGATGGACATGGCGAATCTGTAAGAGTTTCTAATTTACTACAGAACCCTAAGAAATACACCCAGAATAATTGTAAAAGCAATCATTTCGAATACTACGAGTATCTGGTCGAAACATGTTTCTTTGCGGAAACAAACGACCGGATAGACGGACGGACAGACAATCAGACAGGCAGTGAAAAAAACAGACATACTTCGGATGGACAGATAAACAGAAAATATACTTTCATTCGCAAAAGAAATGTTCGTTTAAATTTGAACTTTACTATGATGTCAATAGAGTTCAAGCTCACAACTGCGAAAGTAACGAGCTAAGCCGAGGTTAGACCTGGGTCGCGTTTTATAAAGTTACATTTAAGCTTTGTAAACTTGCGGCAATAACTTGCAAGTGTAAACTCAGCTTTAGGTTCGTGATCGGCTTGCAAAGGGTTAAGAAGTACACGAGGCACAAGTAGTAGAGGAGTGTATTTTCAAAAGGGCTTATTTCCACTCTTGCAATAAGGGTTATTTTTTCTATGTTTCCATAAGATAAATTATCTCTATTGACAAAGTGGAAATAAGCCCTTTTGAGAAGACATTCCACAGTTACGATATAATGATTTCATAACAAAACAAAATACATAATTGTGGGACAAAGTCATTTTGCGTCCAGCGGAATGTTATGTAGCCAGCAACACCATATTGCTAGTTGTGCTAAGCTCACCTGACGCCAATAGAACGCGACTCCAAGCATAGGGGTTCCATTAAGGGAAATAATAGGAACTGCAACTGTCTCCTTGAGCAATTCACGTATCGTACCTATCACTATGTTGACTATTCCAGACGAGTGGGATGCACCCATAACTACGTAGGTAATAGGAGTATGATGCAGGTTATTATAGTAAGTATATATATTTAATTACCAAGGAGCCGAACCCATATTACAAGCCAGGTGCCGGTAGTAGACCAACATCGGGCGTCTTACTCCTCCGTCTTACCTCCTTCTCATTAAACTCTAAAATTAACATAGAAAGAAATATCTACTAATCAGAAAGTTCACAAACTTACCATTATAAACATAGTTACGTATATCATTGGACATCAGCTTAACTTAATACTCAAAACTTAAATGATAATTAAATATGAACATTATGTCGGAAAAAACATTGACATCTCAGTCAACAACTCGTTGTCAGGTAACCAATTTCCAGGCAAGTTCCCGTCGACGGCGCTAGGAGGCGTCAGAATTGCTAGCACATATTGCATCCTTTCACTTAATTCAATTTAAACCTTTTTCATCATGCGGCCAATATCACACGTCAAACCTAAATGGCTAATCAAATGAAATAAAAATACGAACTATATTCGTGTGGAAAAGAGAGAGCGACTGGCGGCATGTTTACGTCATCGCGAACAGTTTAATAATGGTTCACGGAACTTTATTTTTCGTTCATCTGTAGTAACGGTAACCAGAAAAGTTTTGTTCTTTCATATAAATCATATAATGTTCTTGTCAAAACCGTTATGTGAAAGAACGAAATTTTTCCGTTCATCTTGAATATTGTGAACCAGAAATATTGTGTTCATTTACAAAACCGTTACCGTATTTAACCGTTACTAATACGAACGGAATTTATAACGGTTAAAGAACAATATCAAATGGTTAATGAAGAACGGTTCCGATCCCTGATTGCGTATACAATATAAAACACGGTTAAATGAAAAAAAATAGTGACGTAAAACAAGTCAAGCCGAAATAAAACTGTGAAACGGATAAACTCGCGTATATTAATTGAGTTTAACTTCATCCCGACGTTTCGTTTACCGAGTTCGTGGTCTGCGGGCTGACTCCATACTGTTTTCCATAGTTTTATTTCATTTGTAATCCTCGCGGTAACCGAAGAAAATATTAGTTAACCCGTTTATTTAGGTAATCTTAAAACAAATTATTGTAAATTTCTGCTTGTTATAATCCTCGTACAGTCGACGTCAAAGATATCATTACGGTTTAGGTGTCAAAAATATATTTACACAACTTTTTTACCTTGACTTTAAGAAAGAAAAAAAAAGTAATTTATTCACTAAAGCACACATACGCAGGACTCAACAATCAGAAAACTACAGTAACACAAAAAAAAACTTAAAAATAATTATAGGGTACATCAGTCTGGCCATGGCCGGGGTTTTACTCACTTAAGGTATATAGACTCTCTTAAGGTCGTGTAAATATATTTTTGGTGCCCAAACTGTAGTGATATCTTAGACGTCGACTGTACAAGGCACTGGTCTCACCGCGAGCTACTCTAAGCTATGAACTATCGGCTATAAACACGAACAAATGATACGCACTCCCGTGTAAATAAAACAGACACGGCGATACTCGCCCGGCGGTGATAGCTGATAGCTGGGCGAGTATCGCCGTGTCTCTTTGTTGGCGGTGAGACAAGTGCCCAATACACCAATATTGCCGTATGTTTATAATTGGACAGTTCCCAACAATGACTAAATACTAAGTCTGCTGAAAGCGCTACAAATGCAAGTAAACAAACTTAGGTATTCCGCGACATGCGCTTGCGTCACAAGTCGTTAGCACGTTGAACTCAGTTACTTAATATTTACTTATGCACTATACTTGCAGCTATCTAACGCTGTGGGCATACTGACATCTCTTTCTCTCTTACCAGGTGCTAACAAGTGCAACAATGTCGACAGACCGTTTTGATAAAATAACTTTTGGAATCGGTAATGTTATAGGAAATGTAATTTGAACTTAACTTTAGGTACCTACTCGTATCACGTGCTGATTTAATTCTAATAATAAAAAATAATGTCCTAAAATTTAAATACAAAAACTAGATTTGCGTTACTACGCGACGTTCATAATACGAGTATGTTCATCCTGAAAACGTAAAGTAAGTACCTAATTGAACTGTTTTTGGGGCCATTATTTTTATCATCAAGATCGAATTGGCTCGTGGTTCTGGTTCTAAAGGTGCAATTAAACCAAACGAGCATTAGCTCATTCTATTCTACCCTCCACTCTACGAAATTCGTTCGTTACACAAAACGTGATTCGTCGAAATTCGTTGATTTCGTATAGTAGGGGATAGAGTGAGCGAATGCTCGTTTGGTCTAAATGGACCTTAATGAGCCCAAACAAGCCCCGATCTGGAAGAATCAGGGTTACAAGTTTTTTTTTAAATGTCATTTTACAAAAAAGTAACAATTTTTGGCTCACTAATATGTAAAGTACACCCGGGTAAGATCGGACTATTTTTCGGTGAGTTGGAAGGATGTCACAAAAAATTCATACATTTATTTTCACTAACTTTTACCTGCAGATGTGTAATGTACGTGATAAAAAGTAATCAAGTTTTCAATATAAATTTCTTAAATCGACACTCAAACATGCATTTTTTTTTAAGACACCCAACCGAAAAACCTTCTTGGCTTAAGATCGGACTAGTATCTAATTTCAACTCTAAAGTAAGGAGAAGAAGGTGCATAGCTTCCTGTTAAAGATCGGATCTCCAAAAAATCTCGAAAAAAAAACAATTTTTTAAACGATCGTAGATCTCGACTGGTGCGGCTGAGCGGTTGCTGCATACTAGGGAGAGGGGCGGGGTGAAATGGCGTCATGCATAATATGTGAGGAAAAAATACTACTATTTTAGTAGTTATTGCGGTCATCCGAACTTACATTAGATCCGATCTTAGCCGAGTGGACCTTAATTCTTTAAAATATATGAATAATGTTAAATTAAATCTAGAATTATATTCTAGTTAACAAACTAAAACTATAGTATTCGATTCACGTCTACTGGCATCGGTGTCCAATGGACTTGGACTTTTTCTTTAGTAAATGCTGTCTATTCTAGTTTTTAATTTACATTTTATTTTAATTATTCATGTCAAAATATAACACAAAATAATTATGTCGGTATCACCAAAATTATGTTTTTAGTTTCGAAGTCAAATATATTTTTTTAACAGAAAGCAATTTTCACGAACGAAGGTCAAGCCCTTTCCCAAGCCAATTTAGTTAATTCAATGTTGCCCAATCGAAATCGAGATAAAAAATAATTATGTTTTCGTAACTTTTCGTGTGTATTTTTTTAGTATCTAGGTACGACGATCTGGATTACTTGTGTACATTTAAATTGGGTCATTTGCAGAAAATATGTTTTTCATACATTTACTATGACCGAAGTACCTATACCTAAACAGATTTAGGTCTACTCTTGGGTGAATATTTGAACGTTTCAACCGCCTCATTTTGATGGCATCGTTTTTGCCGAAGTTTCTATTCGTTACAATGTGCTACTTTGTCATTTGAAGAAGGCATGGTCATGGTACCCTATACAAATGGCGAAGTATAACATTGAAACGTTTAGAAACTTCGGCAAAAATTATGCCACCAAAATTAGGCGGTTGAAACGATCATAATATTCACCCTCTTGTGTTTCAGAAAGATTGTATCGAGACAGAGATCATTTTTGAGAATCTTACATATATTTTTTATTTATTAATTGACAAGTACTCATGCTTCTGATTAAAATGGTATATTATACTGCATAATCAAACAAGACAGTAAAAAGGACATAATAAAATACTTTCTGCAAAGTATTCAAGCCTCAATATTATTTACTTCCTAAAATGTTATCACGATAATCTCAATCAGAACACCTCAGTGATTAAAAAAATAATGTCGAGTAACATAAATTATATAAACAATCTTCCGATTACTTATTTCTTAACTTCAAAACAGGAGGTTTTTTAAAGATACACTAACGCAATAAATAAAACGATCCCGAGGTTAGAGCCCTTAGCTAAACCGATAAACCGACCGCTACGCGCAGCGGGAGACTTTCACTAATGCGCTGCGCTCGCGCATATGCAGTTGCACAATTAGCGGAAACGTTTCGACAATGCCCGTCTGTTGCTCGGTTTGTGTGCGAATCTTTTTTACGATCGGTATAGTCGCTATCAGATGAGTATTTTTTATTTAATTTTACAGGTGTTTTAGAACTATAACTAACCTGAGACTCAAACATATTTAACTATTTTCTTATAAATTTACTATTTTCATCATATTCCTAACGCACTGAAAAATGCATGCACGATTAAAATTTTCAAACTATTATACTACTAGTTTTCATCTTGAATCCATTTTTTCCATTTGTTTTGATCCATTGAATGGAGTTAAAGAACATGAGAAACAAGAGTATGTCGGGCCATGCTCAGTGTAGGGTTCCGTAATAGTTATTCAAACCGGCTGGGCCGATTATGTTTGAAATAGTTTTATTTTAAAGTATTCTATAAGCCATATTGTACATGATTTTTTTTATATTTTTTGGACCTACGGATCAAAAGTTAGAACACAATTTTCTTTTCTTCTGGAGCGATTATCTCCGAAAATATTGAATTTCTTTGAAAAAAAAACTTGCTTTCAAGACCCTTATTCTTTTTAAGAGACCTATTCAATGATACCCCACACTATAGGAAAACATCAAATAAAAAAAATCATACCCACTTCACCAATTGGGGAGGTCGGGTACCTATTAAATGCCTATGGTAAAAAAATATATTTTCTAGTTTTGTATTGTACCACTTTGTTGGCTTGATTAATATTGCAGATTTCTAGTATTAACAGCCACTGAGCTATGCTGCGGACAGACGGAAAGACGGACATAGCGAAACTATAAGGATTCCGTTTTTGCCATTTTGGCTACGGAACCCTAAAAAGTTCATCGTCAAAGCGTCAAATCTTTAACCTAAAAAACACAAAAAAAATCAAACCCTACATGTTTTATTGGTCATGTATAGACAAATTCAAAATATAAAAAAAATACATGCCAATATTATTGACTTCTTTTAAGATGAAAAATGCATGAGTAAAGTCCGTCGGTAGGTATACCTAATTACCTACTCATTACCACCCTGTAAAATAACTGTGGAAATTAAAGGCATCTGGCCGCAAGGAACGCCGATACATCTGACGTGCTTTCACTTTCCGAACAAACTCTATAAAGCTACCTTAACATTACCAACGAACAGGTTTCGCCAGGGTCAATGGAAATTGCCAAAGATCCAAACAAACCAATTTAGCAATATTATTCCGTGTGTGTTTTGCCCTTGAAGATATGAATTAGTAGGTAGTTGAGAATTACGTTCATAATACAATTTAGATTTCACAGTTGTATCGTTGAAGACAGACTTTATATTTATACATATATTATGCAGGGTGGGGTAGAATAGGTACCAAAAAACTTTAAAAAAGATTAAGTAGGTATTACTATTATTGTTATGGCCCGTTTCAAAATTCACGGATGGCATATATCCATAAGTTTAAATTATTCCTATGCTTTTCTACGGGCATATAAAAGAAAAAGACGGCTAACGTTTATCTGCAATACCTACATAACTATATTATACGGGGTTGTTGAAACGAGCCCTTACTTTTTTAATAGTTTTATGTTTACGATATCTCTACAATATAATGCTTATTCCTTTACCTACATTTATTTCGTTTTCTACTGGCGCAGGAAATAAGTATTTTGCTTAGTTATTAAGCAACTTTGGAGATTGTATGGGACCCAAAACAGGTTTTATGACACCCACAGTCAATACACGTGTACCTACCATAAAACCTCTTGACGGCTTTTCATTACATTTTGTGTGTAAACATTTAATTGTTAATTAAGAAACAACCACATTTTGTATGGATTGTACATTCGTAGGTAGAAATTATTGAGTGTCGAAGAACTTAGTGATTAAAAAAAAAAAATTAACGAACCTCACTTTTTTACTGTATGCTTGTAAATTACTTATTTACATCAGAGAATTAAACGTATAGTAGGTACCTAATAATATCGATTGTGTGTAATATAGGTATTTATGACAATGTGAAAATTTAATACCTACCTACGGCCGAATCTCTTAACGGGATTTAGCTTAGGATATAACAAGTACTTTTAGATAAATTTTAATGAGAGGTCAAATAAAAAAAACATAAAATACGTCGACACAAAGTAATAATGCAACAGAGCTGAACCTTCCTTGACAGGGAATTTCAAAAGCCACTGTTCAATTTAAAACAAAGTTGTTGTAAACAAAACTTGATCGTAAAACAAAGTTTTTTTTAGCTACGAGTGTATTCCTGCTAAGTAAATTTCAAAAGATCTGTTTTAGGGACAGTTCACCACTTTATTAATTGTTGTTTGGGAAGGAATTACACAACGCCGGTGAACGATTGAGTTTCGTATTTTGGGGTGGCCTAAAGGTGCTTGCAGACCATAAGAGCATTCCCTGTTCAATCCCCCACTCTACGAAATCAACGAATCACGTATCGTGTAACGATCGAATTTCGTAGAGTAGGGGGATAGAGCAGCGAACGCTCTTTTGGTCTGCATGCACCTTAATATACATAAGACAATTATAATTTTATGTAGGAGTACGAGTTCTTTATTATACGAGTATGTTTAAGTGTATTTTTGATATTACTTTAAAGACATTTTCAAGTTTTGTCGATGGTTCTAGATATTTTTTTTTATATTTATTATTTTTCCTAAGGTTTTCAAAAATATGTATGAAAGGTTTACGTTAACTATCTACTGCCAAACAGGCACTATACATGTTCGCCGTAATAAAAAAAACGAATTAAAATCAAAAACGCCAAAATTTCAAGCTACTAAAACCGGACGGCCTTGGGCGTCAAATTCATTGTCACCGGGTCAAGTCGGTCACGTAAAAGGTTAACGGCAGGCGCATGCGTGCGCGCCTAAATCGCCGCTTCTGCCGCTCTTGCGCAGCTTGCGAATTGACTTATAAATCCATTAGAAGGACGGTGTGTCAGTGTTAATAATAACTACCTATTTAATTATCAGGCCTGCTACCAGTTGACAAATTTCAAACTTCTAAATTTGCGAACTTCGATGTTCGCGGTAGCTGGCCAGCGAACTTTGAAATCCTTTCCTCCGAGGCTTTGTCTCTGTCACTCTAATGACGCCTTTGTTGGAGTGACACGAGACAAGTCCTCGAAATTTAAAATTTCTAAGTTCACGATATTTGTTATTGTATTTGACTCTTAAATGTCACCTCCAATTAGTATTTAGGGGAATACGCAATGATACGGACGCGATGGTCATTGGCAACACTGATGACCATATGGTGCATTATCAGTGTTGCCAATGACCAAAAAAAAAAATATGTTCGTTCAGATTTTTTAAGAGATCAAATAGTGTCCGTTCCATAACGCGTCCGTTTCTTTGCGTAGGTAGGTATTCCCCCTATATAATAGTTGAATGAAAATAAATTGCACATAGAAACCGTCAGCATGTCGTGGGCCTTATAGTATAAATAATTTTTATTTTGATACTTTATTTCTGAGAAAATTCTGTTATGGAATAAGATAAAATGTAGGATGGAAATTAAATTATGTGAATTTGATTGACTTATCAATCCATTCGGTTCGGTAGAAGGACGGTGTGTCCGTGCTAATAATATCCATCTACTAGTAAGTAATGTTTGTGATTGTATTTGTCTCTTAAACGTCACTTCCAATTAGTAGGTATATTTTTAGGATAATAACCAATATATTTTGTGGAACAACTCAAATAGTTTTATTAAATATTTTAGCAGTTGTATTTTTTAGCATATAAATTTAAATATTAAAATAAAATTATTAGATGTCATACACCAAATAAAAATACTGATGTTTACCAACGCGGGAGGTGGAAGGTCTGTCTGTCACACTATAGGTACTAGAATGCCAAAAGGATTCCAATAGAAGCCGGCTAGCAAATATTGCTTGCCCCTTAGAGTAGGTATGGTTAAAGGCGCCTAGCCTTACCTATAACAGATTGCATGATTTTTAAAGGCCGCGTGCGTAATTTTTTTCCGTTTCGAGAATGACCGAAGGGTTTCATTTTTGCCATTTTGGCTAAAGAATTTAAAACGATCAGTATTATCTTTAATATCTTACCTATTAATTAAATGGGAGTAATTACATTGCTATTTGATTTAGATAACATGTACCTTAACTACGATATATGTATATTATTCTTCACTTAACTTCGAGTTTTTCCGTGACTACTTCAAAAATGTTCAGATCAGAATGTTTATATAGGAATAAGCTTTTAAAATTATTCGATGTATACCGCCGTGTATTTTTAAGGTTTTACTGCCCTTTATGTAAATAATATTCGTATAAACTTACCATGGCGCCCTGTCTGCTAATCCTTGGACGGTGCCATTCTTGCTGGCTGCTGAAGACATGATGAAATCTGAAAAATTGCAAGTATGTAATATGATATAATTAAACGTAGGCACAACAATCAGAATTCTGTTGATTAAAGTACTGCAATAAATTAAGTATTCGATTTTTTATCAACTTTTCGATCGACACTATTTTGTCCCGTAACGTAGGTGACAATTTTATCAAGTTTGCTAGAAAAAATTACTATAAATTGAAGGTTCATGCGTTTGGCCTCACACAAGTTCACACCGATACATTTAGGTTCCAACGGTTTTTCATTGTAAATATGTGTATAGTATTAATTGACGTACAGATGTAGTGAGAAATGACTTGCCTTCGGAAACGTTCGTCAACGTCATGCTGTTTCAGTCTATCTCACTGAGACTGACAGTAATAGCTGTCATGCTACTTCAGTCAGACTCGGTGACACTGCCTGAAACAGCATGTGTTTACGAACGTTTCCGAAGGCAAGTAATTTCTCACTACACCTGTACATTTGTAATTTCATGAAAAGTAACGTAGGAGACAGAAAATACGTCGATCGAAAAGTTGATTGGCCCAGTTATCCTTTATTTTTATTAGTCTTACATTGCAAATGATCTTTACTTTTACCAAATTTTAGCGGTTTCCTAGTATAATATTTATTAGTAGGTACCTACCTAATGTTTAATGTGAAAACGAAATTATAGGTATTTATTTTGTTATTATTTATACGTATCATTCATATAACTTTTTTATTTTCTTTAAATTAGTTAACCCACTACGACATTTCTGATTGCCTCAAGATCAATAAATAATGCCTCGTCACATCATTAAATTCCCCTTTTATACCTACTATAGATTTTCTTCTGTACAATAAAGAATAAATAAGTAAATAAATACAATTGTAAGTTTTTTATTAATGTTGGTAACTAATAAAGAATTAAAATTGATCGAAGTGTTAAACTAATATACATCTTGAATATAATCATTAATTTATATGAAATAAATACCGTTAATAAATACATGAAACTTTAAAAACTCAGTTGCCAATAGATAAATACTCCTACGCCAAAGTTAAAATGGCAATAGCACATTATCATAATCACCTATTTGTATCATTCGATCCTTGACAAGTTTGACGTATTTGTACTACTTAGTATGCAGATATTATGCAAATACGGACCTCCAACATCAATGCATAATAAGAAAACTACAAGAAGGTAGGTATCTCTTATCTACTCATAAATACACCCAAGAGCAAACTTTAACTTTTATTTATTTATTTGGAGAATCTACAGCAGTAGGCGAGTCAAAATTCTTTTCGTTGTCTTATTTTGTGTCCCTAAAAAACGTGACACAGTTGTGATTTTTGTATGAGATGATGTTTTGATACCAATTTTTGATGTATGGATTAAAATCTAGAATGAAAAAGAAATATAAGTGCATCGGATTTTTTTTATATACTGAGTCGAGACAGCAACTAGAAACGTAACAGAGTGGTATGAAACAAGACAACGAAAAGAATTTTGACCCAGTTACATAAGAAATATATAAATTTGGGTCTACAGTCAACAAAGCCAATGACCGAAAAAATTCAATCAACATGAAATAAGCAGGTAGAGTGAATCAGTAGCAGTTCCATGAGTTTTCAAGTATCGGTTACGTTAGGTTTTACTCGATACGTAAAGTAAATCAGTCCATCGCGTTCGCTCCAATATGTATATCAGTGTGAGCGCGATTTATAATGAAATAGAAATAGAAATAAGTTTATTCGCAACATACGCATATATAAAAATCACAATTACAGGAACGAAAAATAATTATACAAATAAAACGTGTATGCTATATAATGCTTTACGTATCGAGTAAAACCTAACTTAAGCTTTACTTTCCAACTCATGGTATGGCTACTGGTGTAATTTTTCAAGCATATTAACATATGTATTTTTAATGAAACTACAATTAATTTTACCATCAAATTGTTTTGAGTTCTTCTGATCTTTGCATCGAAACAAAAAAAATAGTTAGGTATGTATTTCCCATTTAAAGTAATTGTAATTGATTTGTGAGTAAATATAAGTTAATCACTAGTATTGGGAACTCAAATACATGTAAAAAGATGTGTTGTTCAACAAAAGATGGAAACTTGTTTATAGATACGATTGTAAATACGAAAGTTTACTACTAAAAAACATCAAAAACGTGTGACATCAAGTTTTTATCGTGGCTTCCATTCTTAATCTTAGTATTTGACGTAAAAATTACATATTATTTAACTGAATGAATAAATGTCAGTTATAATTCGATCTGATGATGCTGGAATGGATGACGTCAAAGTGAAAAAAAAACATTTTTATGTGGACAAATTCTATGGTAGTCTATTAATAACATTGTGGCTGTATTTTTCCAGTTAAACTAGTATTTCAAAACCGGTTCAACCAGTTGAACTGTCAAGGTAACTTTAGTTTTTGCAATCCAGAATGTAATATTACAGATTTAGATTTAGATATTTATTCTCATAACATAAAATTACACAAAAATAATCTACATGAAAAAATTAAAATTAATTGTCCTAAAATAATCTACATGAATTTATATTACAATCGTCAGTATACACACTTTAAAAAAAATCATAATAATAGATTTCGTACGTAAATTACCGGTTTACCTGTAATAGGTATTACTGCTATATATTTACTCACATAACTAAATATCATGGCAAGTTTTTGCGAGTTGAAGGTATAGTGCCTAAATAGCAACTGTAATGAATATTGTAGAGTTAAAAAAATGTGGCACATATAATTATTATGTTCATAATCGCAGTTATGGTTAAAACGTGGTTGAAACGAGTTCAAAATAATATCGAGAAAAATATAACGAGTTCATGGACTGTTCACATTGACAGTACTTTTATACAGTGTGTTTCCATGACACGGGCTTTCACGAAAATGGGTAATAATACGTATTACTTACTAGCAATCGTTTTCAAGTATTAACATTTGAAAAATAATTAAATTGACCGTACAATTAATTTTATTTCCTCCGAACGATAAATTTAACGCGTGTACTGCTTAGTTGTCAAACGTTGTGAGTGGCTGCGATCTGTCATTGCCAAGTGCAAATTAACGATTTATTTTGAAGTAGGTACTTGCTTCTCAATTATTTTTTCTTAGAAAGTTAATTACTATTAAAATTAGCATTTTGAATCGAACAATGTTCACGGTTTCGCTAGAAATCTGCATCGTACTTCCTCGGTTTCGATAAAAGCCAGTATCATAGACACACACTGTATGAATTCATTAATAAACATTAATAAAATCATGCATTTTTTAAATTGTTGTCGCCATCGGTTTATTCCACAGCCTTATATAACACTAAGTACACGCAATTATCATCGAATCATAATTATTAAGAGCACTTCTAACTATTTTATCTAGTCGCGACTAATACCTACTATTATTATCAAATAGCAACCAGTTGCCTTGACTTCAAAAGGGCATGTTACACAGAACCACTATAAATATTATAGCAATGGGTCGTTTGATAAACTGCATAATATAGGCTGTGCATATCTTATCATAACATTTACATGTAATAAAACAGTATTAAGTACATGGTACAGTCACTAAGCAATACAGAGTTCACAGTTCAGGGGGGTTACCACGATCTACTAATGCGATTCCTTTCCTAAACTGAGGCCCTAAGTTTTGCTTCCCTGTCACACTTACGCACAAATTCACAAGTGCGAGAGAGAGACAACGAGAGAGGCCTCTGAATCGCGATGTGTCAGTTCCATACAACAACTGTCAAAAAATGACAAGCTGAACCTAAACAGGGGGGTTACCATGACGTACTAATGAGAATCAGTTTAGGTTCAAGGAAAGGGATAGATGTACGACTCGTATAGCTTTGTCCCTTTCTTTCGACCTAAACTGGATCGCATTAGTACGTCATGGTAACCGATTCGCATTTAAGGCCACGGTCGTACTGCACACGCCGCACGCAACCGACAACGTCCCGTCGGACGCAGCGTCTGAATGATGTATGGCGGGGGGACGCCGCACGCAGCGGGTGAAAACGACCACTCCCGAGCATTCTCGAACACACCATTCACCCGCTGCGTGCGACGGGACGTTGTCGGCTGCGTGCGGCGTGTGCAGTACGACCGTGGCCTAAGAAATCATGGTGGCTTATGATGGTCAGGCGTTTGCTGTTTAGGGTGCGGCTCCACTGAGGCGGAGAGGAGCGGAGATGTGCAAAATTGGCCAATGAGACCGCATGACAGTGTTTCGAATTTTGAATTGGAAGAATGTAAATGGTAAATTTTGCACATCTTCGCTCCTCTCTGCCTCAGTGGAGCCGCACTCTTATCGTGCTACTGGTCACTTTTGCACTTGCATACTTATTAGACGATTAACACGGGGCCATCATATGCCTAAGATAACTCAGGCCTTAGTCACAAGATAACATGTCCAGGGGGGGGTAATGGGGGCACTTGCGCCCCCCTGACGCTGGACTTAGGTATATCTAGATGCTGTTTTTGATATAAAATACTATCATATAATAGGTCAATGTCCTCAACGAAGTCCTGGATCCGCGTCTGAACATGTACGTATTATGTGGGTGAATCAACTTGTTTCTGTCTGTTATTACCATGGTTATGGTCGCCTGAGTCACGCTGGTTTTATACAAAATTATGCTATTTACTTTATGCAAACATGAATACAGTCCATGTTTGTTGATGGACCATCAAGGCAAGGATTTACTAACACCAGAAAAATGCATGTTTGCATGGTTTACGTAGCATAATTTTACAATAACAGACAGAAAAAAGTTGATTCACTCATTTACTAAATTTGAAAGAAGTATTTTGGTACTTACATTCCCTACTGCACAGTCGCATTGGTCTAATAATAAGAACAGGTGATCTAGGCATGTTGATATTTAATTTAGAATACTAAAATACGAATAAAAACGTCTGTTATTAACATTCACACACACTTTTTCAGAACATAACGTTAACAGTGAGGAAAATAATGGCGGGTAGTTGTTTTTTTTTAGCTTTTTATTAAACACCGTACGGCCTGGATACTAGTCCTTTAAGCCAACATGTGACAGGTTATCGATAGTGTTTTTTTCTCTAGTTTAGTCAGAGGCCCTACCGCCAACCAAGAACGAAGTGTTGCCTTTCTCTCGCACTTGTGAATTCGTACCTACATCAGGTCGGATCATAGACTATATTATTTTTTAAAGTTTGCGGGCTTTTACTGGACAGTTATTATCATTCGACAATGGTGGAAAATAAAGGATAAAGATACATCAAATTTCCATTACGTATCCCGTTACACCATTTAGTAAGAGTTAGTGACATAAAGACGTCTGAATGAGTGCAGTTTTCGCCGATAAACGATGTTTGGTGAATTATGTATGCTACAATTGTTCCGTATCATTTGAAAAAATTGTAAAACAAAAGGCAAGGAAAACCAAATATTGTTTTGAAGACTTTGTTCGAGTTGGTATTACACTATATTGTGGTTTTCGGTTTCATTATTGATGCTTATCATGAAATGCAGCCGTAAACGTTTAATTTCCGCGCGTATCGCTTAATATAGACATTTTGTATTCGTGCATAAAACCCAAAAAAATAATAGGTACGTGCCTTTTTAGGAAAGAAATGAGTCCTTTGTCCAAGAAATGTATTTCATATTATTAATACGATTTTTAACAATATATATTTATTAAATCGCCACGATCTAAACTTATCAATCTGCAGTAACAATTAAGAATGTCAACTTCATTCTAACAAGTTAAAGTCAAAATTGCAAATTTGCAAAAAAACATAGGTAAGTTTAACAGGGGGCGGCAATATCCCTATTACTCGTACTTTCGTCCGCTGTGCACTTTCTCATTTTAAAATAATAATATGACATTACATTACATATGGGAAATGGCACCTGTCATTTGCTTTTCCCCGCCCGGGGCGTGAAAATGTCATGTTTTACCATTCACTGCTGTCGTTACTCGAAATGTCAAGAAAATCGATACGTGACCGCCTTCTGGCATTGTTAGTAATATGTAATTACATTAAGGTCGAACTTATTATACAGCGTACTATAATATCTTTAGGGATTACGTTATAAGTAGCTAATGACTTAACTAAGACTTAAATATACTTGTAATAAAAAAATGAGAATGATGGTCTCATTAAATACATTATTATATAATTTAGAACAGATAACTAACAAAGATTTTTAAGTCAAAGATTTTTAAAAAAATCTTCGTGCAATTTATTTGAATAATTGATTATTTAAATTTACCTTTATGTAAATAAGACTATAAAAATCCATATTATAATTCCTTCAAAACTTTCTTACGTGGGTAAATTAATTTGATAAGCGATAGTTAGAATATAATTATTTGGACGTAGTTAAGCAAAAGGGAACGATCCCGAATGAGTTTTCATTTTTAAACATTCATTTGTTTCTTTTGATTAAAGGTTTTAATGTCAATTACACATTCATGTGAGTTAGATAGGTACCTTTTGCATAACTACGTCTATCAAAGCACAGGATCTCGATAAACATAACTTGAAGGAAATAATTTTAACTCACAAATTACGTTAAATTAATTTATCATGAAAAATGTATTAAATTCATTTTCCTATTCTACGAAAAACAATACTACACACGATAAGTATTTAAACATGAGAAACGCCAAATACTTACAAAAAGAAACGAACACAAATTCAAATTCGAAAATGGAACACAAGTTTTCCGACGCGTTTTGTTTTGAATCGTTCGTGAACGCGGCCGCTGCTCGCGGGCGGTGCGAATGACTGAACGTACGAACTCATTCATGGCTTCGCAGTGCCGGCGAATTAGGTCGAGTAGCATGCTGCAGCTTATCAATTGAGATAGACTCTGGCCAGCTACCGCGAACTTCTAAATGAGGGTTTTCTCGAAAACGTATGCCACTAGTTGGCACCACTTAGCCGTAAGGTCCCGCTAAGAAACACAGTTATCTAAAGAAAAATTCTTATCCAAAGAAAAACTAACTAGAAGGTATTTTTATTTTTTTATATAGTTTTATGACTCATACAAAACATTTAAACACGAAAGTATAGGCGCTCTGAGAATTTAGACAAGTATCTGGACCTGACGCCTCAGTGCTGCCGCCCTGGTGAGCGTCATTTCAAAAAACCCTCATTCGTAAGGGCTCGTGCAATCATACGAGGTTTTTTCGGCTACTTTGTGATCCCACCTAACTGATGATATTTGGTGAGATTCTTGGCTAAAAGCAGTTTCACGAGTAATTTTTTCATTCAACCTCCGTAATGAATTCTCGATAGTTTTTCTATCTCACTCCATAATTATTTTTCTCTGTTTTGTTCATTGTAGAAAAATACACAGTCTCCCCCTCCTCGTGATTTTTTCGTGGATTTATTATTTATATACGTTGGAATACTTCTACAAATTTGCGAGTTAGAGAGATCAGTCAAATTAGTTTCACTTAATCACGGCATACGGAATCGTAATCCCTGAAACCAGATTCTGACATACGGGTATGATCCGTATGGTCGTATCCGTTTGTCGGAATAAGTAGAACTTATTCAACTGATCTCTCACTCTCTATACAGAGGGCAAGCTTATAGAAGTATTCCTGAAATGAAAGCGTTCCTGATCTTACCCCATTAAATCTAGACAAATCTTAACACCGCGATGTAGAAAATATGCATTCCGTGTATAGCGCCATCTCTTAACTGATTGAGTCACTAAATGTGCGCGATGCTAACTAAGTATCATAATCATCATCATATATAAGCCGAAAGACGTCCACTGCTGAACATAGGCCTCCCCCAAAGTTTGCCACAATGACCTGTCCTGGGCCACACGCATCCTGCGGGTTGTATAAGGAAAATCCATTTAAAAAAAAGACCAATGCGTAACGGACTACGATTAATTTATTATTTGATACGTTGGAAATGTTGGAATACTTCTACAAATTTGCGATTTAGAGAGATCAGTTAAACTAGTTCCACTAAATCACGGCATACGGAATCGTAATCCTTGAAACCAGATTCTAACATACGGGTATGCTCCGTATGGTCGTATCCGTATGTCGGAATAAGTAGAACTTATTCAACCGATCTCTCACTCTCTCAACAGAGGGCAATTTTATAGAAGTATTCCTAACATGCAACCGTTTCTGATCTGACTCCGTTAAATCTAGACAAATCTTAACACCGTGATGTAGAAAATATGCATTCCGTGTACAGCGCCATCTCTTAGCTGATTGAGAGTCACTAATAAGCGCGATTCTAACTATTCTAGATATAAATAATAATGCGGGATGGGAGCTAATAATGTTATTTTATTTCTTCTAAAAATGTTGTCCAATATAGAGGTGGGATTATATTTTTCTTGTAATTTGTTTGTTAATAAATATGTGAGCGTTTTAGTAAGAACTTCCCACTTTGTCGCTTACCGTAAGGATGAAATTGGCTTGTACACTTGTTACATTTTATGCCGAATAAGTCTTTGACTTGCGTTACGTCACATCCAAAAATAAATGCCTACCTGTATTTTAGACCATTGTTCAACTTTTTTTTCAGTTGTTTCTTTAATGTAAACATATTTTTTTGCATAATAAGTATAATAATATGACATTACATTACATATGGGAAATGGCACCTGTCATTTGCTTTTCCCCGCCCGGGGCGTGAAAATGTCATGTTTTACCATTCACTGCTGTCGTTACTCGAAATGTCAAGAAAATCGATACGTGACCGCCTTCTGGCATTGTTAGTAATATGTAATTACATTAAGGTCGAACTTATTATACAGCGTACTATAATATCTTTAGGTATTAAGTTATTATTAGTTAATGACTTAACTAAGATTTAAATATACTTGTAATAAAAAAATGAGAATGATGGTCTCATTAAATACATTATTATATAATTTAGAACAGATAACTAACAAAGATTTTTAAGTCAAAGATTTTTAAAAAAATCTTCGTGCAATTTATTTGAATAATTGATTATTTAAATTTACCTTTATGTAAATAAGACTATAAAAATCCATATTATAATTCCTTCAAAACTTTCTTACGTGGGTAAATTAATTTGATAAGCGATAGTTAGAATATAATTATTTGGACGTAGTTAAGCAAAAGGGAACGATCCCGAATGAGTTTTCATTTTTAAACATTCATTTGTTTCTTTTGATTAAAGGTTTTAATGTCAATTACACATTCATGTGAGTTAGATAGGTACCTTTTGCATAACTACGTCTATCAAAGCACAGGATCTCGATAAACATAACTTGAAGGAAATAATTTTAACTCACAAATTACGTTAAATTAATTTATCATGAAAAATGTATTAAATTCATTTTCCTATTCTACGAAAAACAATACTACACACGATAAGTATTTAAACATGAGAAACGCCAAATACTTACAAAAAGAAACGAACACAAATTCAAATTCGAAAATGGAACACAAGTTTTCCGACGCGTTTTGTTTTGAATCGTTCGTGAACGCGGCCGCTGCTCGCGGGCGGTGCGAATGACTGAACGTACGAACTCATTCATGGCTTCGCAGTGCCGGCGAATTAGGTCGAGTAGCATGCTGCAGCTTATCAATTGAGATAGACTCTGGCCAGCTACCGCGAACTTCTAAATGAGGGTTTTCTCGAAAACGTATGCCACTAGTTGGCACCACTTAGCCGTAAGGTCCCGCTAAGAAACACAGTTATCTAAAGAAAAATTCTTATCCAAAGAAAAACTAACTAGAAGGTATTTTTATTTTTTTATATAGTTTTATGACTCATACAAAACATTTAAACACGAAAGTATAGGCGCTCTGAGAATTTAGACAAGTATCTGGACCTGACGCCTCAGTGCTGCCGCCCTGGTGAGCGTCATTTCAAAAAACCCTCATTCGTAAGGGCTCGTGCAATCATACGAGGTTTTTTCGGCTACTTTGTGATCCCACCTAACTGATGATATTTGGTGAGATTCTTGGCTAAAAGCAGTTTCACGAGTAATTTTTTCATTCAACCTCCGTAATGAATTCTCGATAGTTTTTCTATCTCACTCCATAATTATTTTTCTCTGTTTTGTTCATTGTAGAAAAATACACAGTCTCCCCCTCCTCGTGATTTTTTCGTGGATTTATTATTTATATACGTTGGAATACTTCTACAAATTTGCGAGTTAGAGAGATCAGTCAAATTAGTTTCACTTAATCACGGCATACGGAATCGTAATCCCTGAAACCAGATTCTGACATACGGGTATGATCCGTATGGTCGTATCCGTTTGTCGGAATAAGTAGAACTTATTCAACTGATCTCTCACTCTCTATACAGAGGGCAAGCTTATAGAAGTATTCCTGAAATGAAAGCGTTCCTGATCTTACCCCATTAAATCTAGACAAATCTTAACACCGCGATGTAGAAAATATGCATTCCGTGTATAGCGCCATCTCTTAACTGATTGAGTCACTAAATGTGCGCGATGCTAACTAAGTATCATAATCATCATCATATATAAGCCGAAAGACGTCCACTGCTGAACATAGGCCTCCCCCAAAGTTTGCCACAATGACCTGTCCTGGGCCACACGCATCCTGCGGGTTGTATAAGGAAAATCCATTTAAAAAAAAGACCAATGCGTAACGGACTACGATTAATTTATTATTTGATACGTTGGAAATGTTGGAATACTTCTACAAATTTGCGATTTAGAGAGATCAGTTAAACTAGTTCCACTAAATCACGGCATACGGAATCGTAATCCTTGAAACCAGATTCTAACATACGGGTATGCTCCGTATGGTCGTATCCGTATGTCGGAATAAGTAGAACTTATTCAACCGATCTCTCACTCTCTCAACAGAGGGCAATTTTATAGAAGTATTCCTAACATGCAACCGTTTCTGATCTGACTCCGTTAAATCTAGACAAATCTTAACACCGTGATGTAGAAAATATGCATTCCGTGTACAGCGCCATCTCTTAGCTGATTGAGAGTCACTAATAAGCGCGATTCTAACTATTCTAGATATAAATAATAATGCGGGATGGGAGCTAATAATGTTATTTTATTTCTTCTAAAAATGTTGTCCAATATAGAGGTGGGATTATATTTTTCTTGTAATTTGTTTGTTAATAAATATGTGAGCGTTTTAGTAAGAACTTCCCACTTTGTCGCTTACCGTAAGGATGAAATTGGCTTGTACACTTGTTACATTTTATGCCGAATAAGTCTTTGACTTGCGTTACGTCACATCCAAAAATAAATGCCTACCTGTATTTTAGACCATTGTTCAACTTTTTTTTCAGTTGTTTCTTTAATGTAAACATATTTTTTTGCATAATAAGTATAATATTAATAAAATTCGTATGCGGAAAACAATTGAAAATTCGACAGTCGGAAATTAGAGCCATCAAGTCAGCGTCCATTGTTATCCGCACATAAACTTTTATTTTGGGATATCTAAATGTATGTACTTACCTACTTAGTATCGAAATCGAGCATTCACAAAAATCCTGATGGTTTCTTATAACTCCGTAGCATCTTATTTAATTTTGATATATTTTTGCTAAGGTATTTGTAGTTAGTAACCCTACAGGAACATTATTTTCATCACACTTGCTGTCTAAGCGCGCCATTGCTTGCGTGCATAGCGGGAGTAATAGAAAAGTGAAATGCCCTAGGGAGTAATAGAAATGTCAGTCAGTACGTCATTACATAATATTTTGTCTTAAAAATTATTTTTATGTCGGCAAGTGTGATGAAAAACATTGTATGCATGACGGTCGGTAACCTACGGCGTCGGGCTTCTAACACTCTCATTAGTAATTCCGTACTTACCTCCCTTTATGCACAATGTACTATTGTTCCCTGACCAAATTTTAGAGGGTTAATTCTGAGTTCATATTGATGTCACATTGATGAACTTGATTAAATTACTATGAGACCAACTCCGATTCAAGAAAAAAATCCATTGCTCCATACATTTCCGCCTACTGAGATATTCAGGATTTGTATTGGTCAATCATTTCAACATGGGTTAAATACGTAGATTATAATTATTTTTAAAATGTAAAACGATGAGGTAATGTCATCTCAATGACGCACGCAAAGTCGACCACACTGGTTCTGAACCTTGCGCGACATGTTAATACTATTATTGCGGTTTGTAAGCAGGCTTAACACGTTTATCTAGTATTCATTTGGATATCTACACTGAATACCAGACTCTGGAGTGTGAGGTACTATAGGGGGCTAGCATAGCATATCTATAGCATCTGACCAGGGGAGGGTGTCACTTTGTTTTTCCACCGCGCCGCTACAAGTACTACAGTCAAGCCATTGAAACCCATAGCCATAGGCTTATCTTATCTTATTGGTGAGGCCCTTACGGGTACACTTCGACCCATTGGGATCTTTTGTGTAATTGCCCCCTGTTTCGCCTACCCCAGGGATTGTTCTATCAACTCAATATGTTTGAGGATTGACCCTATCGGTAGCGTTTTGACCTCTTCGGTTCTAGATAGCCGATTCCGAAATCTTTCATCCTTTGTCTGGCGAGGGCACGACATTCGCACATCAAATGTTTCATTGTCTCCTCTTCTTCGCCACACATTCTACAGTCTATGCTGTCAGAATGACCCATTTTGGCCAAAAGAGTTTTGACCCCAAAGTGTCCCGTAAACACCCTAGGCTACTCTATAACCTTGTCAACTGACAAGTAGTAAGATAATTCTTACAATTTGATTTTCAGCATCACTTTGACATAGTTCCTGAGTGGACCGGAATCAGTCTCGATCGGGATCAGTGTTACCCGCGCAGTACTTTAAAGTGAACTCATGCACGTCATTTTGTTCAAGTTAAAAAATGATGATATAATATAACAAATCCATTTTATAATTGAAATTAGAATCGGGTACCTATTAGTTGCGAATTAATACGATTGGGAGGGCACAGCGTTGTAAAATGCCATAGTGACACTCCTGTTTTTATGTTGTTGTGTGACTTGACAGAAAGCGGCTCTCTCGGCTAAGTACAGCTACCGGTCAATATCTCTGGTGTTTTTTAAACGGTTTAATCTAGCTTACCCCGTTTGTTTTCTTGGGTCAAATTTATTAATTGAAATTTCACCCTCTTTCTTCCATTGGTTTTATCTGAAATTTGGTACACCTCTTTGGTTCTGGTGACAATACAATTATGTATATTCAGTATTATTCTAAATCCAACATGGCCGCTGCTATATGCTATACGGCGGATAACCTATTTTTTTCAACCCCTTGAATGGTATTAAATGAAAGGGCTTGACAAGTAGAATATAGTACACTATAAAAAAACAAAATCGGAATAGTAAACACGAAAAAAATACAAGTGTACTTAGCGTGATATTTGACGTGCCCCACAATTTTATTTTAGTCTAATCAATGCATATATTTAATTATTTTTTAGCTCTTAGTACATTTATCTACAACATTACTGCCTGTACAATAAAACCGTTTAGCTTAAAAAGATTTTTTTAACCGTTTTATTTTTGTTGACGGAGTGAAACAATGCGTTACGCATTCCCTCTGGCTTGGAGAGCCATTTAGGGGGTGGGGGAATATATGGAACTCCCTCCAGCCTTAGCGAAAGATTCTGGACACTGGAGGTATACCTACATTACCTACCCACTAAGAACTACTACGGTGTCAACGACCCAGCCTATACTTTTAAGTTTATCGATACCTGAAGTAGGTAAATAAAAAAATAAAACTCGAAGACATTCGATTGAGACTTGACATTTACTTAAATAGTTGTTTTATTATTGAAATGTCCTTGAAATGTATTTGAGTAGTCTTAAATATTTTCATTCATTTGCAATCTTATAATCTACGCTAAAAGATTCCAAGTGGCCAGCCTGCTTAGCACATGATTGACGCGACAGTATCTCGCCGCGAGATAGACATATAGGAGATAGGAGATAGGAGATCTATCTCGCGGTGACATACTGTCGCACCAATCATGTGCTAAGCCTACAGATGTCTCAAATATTTAACGTCATTTGGTTACACTGCAACTACACTCTGCGTACCAAGCCATCGTGAGTTTAAAACGCAGACTTTCTATCCCTGTCCCGGTTTTAACCTTCTTTGATAACTGGCCGTCCATACGAGTCCGCGCATTCGCGGCATTCGATTTTCGATTACGTTTTTTTTAGATTACAACGTTTGTCAATACTAATTTTTGTTCTTTTGCTAGCGGAGTGACAACGATTAATACATCCCTTTCGCTCATCGCACCAATACGCAAGTATGAGCAGCATGAAGAAACAGTAAGCCTCTCATAAGCACACGGCGACAACTCATGGTAAGCTCAAAGGTCACACAGTGCAACCAACTGCAATTTTGTAGTCGACCTTGTATTCTGATACTTAGTATATTGGATTGATAGCAAGCGGTCAAAACTTTAGTATTGTAGGTACAGTAAGGCCGTGGCTTTTCTGGCCGGCGACCGGCGACCGACGTGTCAGAAAAACCACCCTCAAACATTCGTGAACAAAACATTCGAACGTCGTCGGCGGCGAACACGCATCGGTCACCGGTCGCCGGCCAGAAAACCCACGGCCTAACAGCCCGGCCACGACATTGGTCTAAGGCGACTAGCGGCGAGCGAATCCATGAGTTGGAGCGGGATGCCGATATAGGTACGAGAGGGAGCACCATACGTTTTCGCCGCTAAGCCGGTCGCCTTAGACCGATGTCGTGGCCGCGGCGTAAGATTGCCAACGTGTGTATGTTTTCAGTACAGGTGGCCCTCCGAAGTTTCGACTTAACAAAAATGAATCACTTCTTGCACTGGTGCAAAATATATATCACTCGTAGACATTTAACTTTCTCTCAAGATCACTTGTACAAAATTTAGCATCAATTCCGAAATTTCATTTGCCATTTCTTACCCATATTTGCGTCTCAAACCTCGCAGCAATAACTTCATAGGTAGTATAAATGAGGAGTGTATTTTCAAAAGGGCTTAGTTCTACTTTGTCAGTAGGGATTATTTCTCTTATGAAAACATAGGAAAAAAACCCTTGTTGACAGAGTGGAAAGAGCTTAAGAACACGGATATACACTGTATTAACATGATACTGACTTTTGTTGAAACCGAGGAATGCGATGCAGATTATTAGTCAAACTTTTCAACTACCGTCAAATGCGCCAACATTGCCACCACGGGAAAGTTTGCCCGTAACGCAATTTTTTTACAAATCGGTTTGTGGGGTAAATTTAATCAGAGTTCTGGCAACTCCACTATTTTTAGTAGTAACTAGGTTATATGGGTGGCAACACTGCGCATCATATTTGCAGCTAACGTCAATCAGTAGCTTGTTCTAACTCGTTGAGTGCAGTGCGTTATTTGGCGGGCCAATTCTTAGTGAAGTTTCAAGGTGAATTGTGCAAAATGGGGAAGACACTGGTAGGTAAGACTCATGTCCTGTAATAAAATAAGATGTGTAGATTATTTTTTTGTTAATAAAGTTACTAAAAGCCTATTATTAACGGAGTTATTGTCTTAGAGAATGTTACCCAGCCATGAAGCAGCCGGTCATTGTAAACTTTGCCCATCGCCAAAAACGTCCTAGGGTTGTCACCTCGTTGTATTTATCAGCCTTTGCGAACAAAAGAGGTTATTGTTTTATAAACGAATATTTACATCATACTTTTGTTTTTATTCTTTTTACACTACGAGTATTATCAACAGACTTTAATGTTAAAAGGAAAGTGTTCTCAATTCGTGTGTATTATTATCTCTCTTTGATCACGGGCCTATAAATCCCGGTCTTTTGATAGACTTGCGCGGGGATACAGATCCAACACGTAGAGTCCCTTTGAAGAAATTTGCTGTGTTTTACACCTGCTGCAACCCATTCACGGGCACAAAAATAGATATCCGTGAACCGGGCCCAGCAGGCATATAGAGGCTATTGGAGATTATATGGAAAAGACTAGTGGGTTATGGTGATGAAGGTTGGATGGATGATTGGTAGGAGGTAGTACTTACCTAAAATTATAGGTAAGAATTATTATACTTACATTAATTAGGTACGTTTCTTTTAATATATGAACAAGAGTTGATGTTGATTTATTTGAAATTTAACATGTTAATAATCGTTAATTAATATCAAGAATCTTTTTATTGTTTTCAATTACTCATAGTACCCAAGTATTCTTCTATTATTCAATATTAATAAAAAAATGATCATCATAAGCTTTGTCTTATTTTACCTTAACGCTTTACACAAATTAACTCAAAAGTGACAACCCTAACACTTTTTAAATCTCAGGTGCCGTTTGTATGGGAAAGGGAAAAAACTGCCAGGTAACATTGCCCACTTGATTTATTCAAAAATTTACATAGTTATCGCTGAGCTGTTTACAGGAAACGGTAGGATTGCCCGTAAGCTAGGTGTGATTCTTGTTTCAAAGCTATACGAGCTATATTTAAGTGCAAAATCGACGTGGGAAATGTTGGCCAAAAGTCCGAATAACTTTACCCGCCCTCAAAATCGCAAAAAATATAAATAAAATGATGATTTAAATTTTTTTACGAGACACAGACAACTGCACTTGATCACAATATACCTGTTAAGCCAAAAAAAGTAGTAGGCTTTCATAGTTTTTTTTTGAGAAATTCGTGTTTTTTTGAAAAAAGCGGGCAAAGATAGGGCATTTGACGGTACTGGATTCCGTTTCAGTTTTTTTAGAAATTGTTACCGAAAAATTTGCCATGCCTGAGCAAAATTAAGGGCTAGTAAAAAATAACCGAGTGATGGCCACAAACAACAAAGTTTGTTGTTGATCGTTCGATCAAGTCCTTTTAAAGAATGATAATGCTTACCCTTAATTCTATACAGAAATAAATAAGGGATAGTTGTGTATTCAAGAGGTTTTAAGTTGGTGATAAAAGCAAGATTTTGAAAGTGCGTTATAAAATAATGCAATTTTTTTTTGTTTTCCACTGGCGCACGCAATATTGCATAGCTTAACTTCGAAAACTTTAAACTTGGGCAGCGAAAAGTTCCGACGCGCGCAACCTTGTTCTAGAAAGCGCAATCACCGAGGCCGACGAGATGATCAATTATTGAGTACAAGCGACAACTTACAACCCGTCAGTTTAGTCCAAATTGTAAACAAACATCTTTCAAATGCATGTACACTTACAGATGTAGTGTCGGGGGGTGTCATGGTAGAATGCTGACGAGCCTTTCTCCGAGCGTTTCAGGGTCATTTGCAGAAAAAGTGTACCTTTTAATTTTTATATGCGATCATGGACTGTAATACATCATTTTACTCGGCATCGTGCGTACATTTCAGTTCTGAAACAAAAAAGGTATAGCTCTAATATCACGAAAATAAGTATGTAAATTGAGATTACTCAGTTTAGTTACTTCCATATTAAATGTATGAAACGAAATGTAACGAAACTAATAAAAAAAAATCAAATTCGTTACAGAATTTTTCATACCTTTAATATGGGAGTAACTAAAGTGAGAAATCTCAATTTACATACCTACCTACTTATTTTCGTGACATTAGAGAATAGATATACCTACTTTTTGTTTCATAATTGAAAAGTATGCACGATGCCGAGTAAAATGGTGTATGATCATTGATCGCATATAAAAATTAAAAGGTACAGTTTTTCTGCAAATGACCCTTCAAGCTCAGTGACTTCGGTGGCAGCATTTTGACACGAATCCCTTGATAAACTTTAGAATTATACCTAACGTGAGACTCAAACATATTTAAATATTTATTCAAACGGAGTACACGTAGGGCTTTGGTCACAGGTACTCCATGATGAGGATCCTCTAAACGGATCGAAACATGTCGATCAATTATCGATTTAAATTACGTGAGTAACCCGCTTGAATAAATATTTAAATACCCTTGAGAAATGTATGAATTTTTTGGTATCTTAGTAGACGTAGTTGACAACCACAACTACCAAGATATCCCAAAAAAATATGAGATACCTACCCACGGAAAACGCGTAATAATGTTGCCATCGAAGTCACGGCGGCGGTGGAAACGCTTAAAGAAATACCCTAACCCAATCCCATGACACCCCCACTAACGGTAAAGTGGGTGACGCCACAGGGGTTTTTAGTGAGTTTTCTCCTCTGTGAGTCTCACATACCACCTCCATATGGGCCGTGAGCCACCTTTAAGCCCAGGAGTGGAGGTGTAAAAGCATTCTCCCCTGCCAAAATAAAAAAATTACAGATGTAGAGCAAAAAATTTTTCAGTAAAGATGGTGCTTTTTTACGCGCTAGTGCGAAAAGTGGTCCAAAATGTCGTACCATACACGTGCAAGAAGGAAATTCGTAACTTGTGTCAATTTAAAACGCTCCTTTCGGTCGTGTTTTCACACTTATCGTAACGTACTTTTTCTTCCGTATTTTTACGGAAAGATCCGAAATGTAGAGAACGGTATTTTAATTCACGAATCGAGGAGGGTGTCTTGTGATGTTTTCAACCCTCCACCCAATAGCTCCACTACCACTATTAAGTTGACATACAAGGTGCCCACGAGGAAAGGGAAAAATTCTAACAGCACATTCCTGAGACTAAAAGAAGCAAAATATGTTAAATGAGTTTTGATCTAATAAGCAAAAAAATATTTTTTTAGTTTTTTTTTAATGTTTTGAATGCCTTAACACACAAAAAAGGATTTTAATAATAAAACTATCGCAAAAAATGCACTTTCAATTACATTTGCTAGGTCGTCTGGAAGAGATCGCTCTTTAGCGATAAGACCGCCTGTTGTGTTACCTCTACCTTTAAGATTCTATTTTTTTTGTTATTTTCTTTATTATGTTACGAGGTGTGCAATAAAGAGTATTGTATTGTAATTAAAGATGTTTTTGTACATTTGATGTCTGTCAATTAAGTATGACAAGACTAAGACAACATGGTGACAAAATCGTTTCCTAAAATGCGTTTATCATAGCGTAACGGTCTAAAACGGTTTTAAGAAAATCAAATTTTCTCTTAAAATAGACTGAATACAGAAAACTTCATATATTATGACATTTTTAACTTAAAATTTTGGTCAGAAATTCGATGTTGAATTTTTTCCCTTTCCTCATGGGCACATTTTGTATTAAATTTTAACGGGTGCAAAACATTAATTTGTAACCCGCATTATTAAATGCGAGTAAGAATTACCGCCTTTCATTCAGTCACGTGACTTTTCGTACGAATCTGTCATTCTCATACATTTATTACTTATCGCGTATCGTATACGATTGCAGAATGGCATATTTGCTAGGCCTGCAGGTAAAAGTAAGAGATATATGCCCAGAGTCGTCATATAGTTTGGCATTATAGATACAGTAATATAGTCTAAAACAGGCGGTTCACCTTGCCTCTTTCAACACCATCCCCCGCCGTAAAGTCACGATGTATGCGCGAGCCAGTGTTGTCACATATCGTTTGGGTAAACTAGTAGATATATGTATATAATAAGTATAATAACTTTCTACACTTTCTACGAAGCATCATCAGGAGTTGACGATGTTGTCGGTGGTGTTCGGCAGCAGAATAATAATTATTTTGTGGCATGTAATTATAGCGGGTTACATTAATTTACTTAATATAATGTAGGTAGGTACTGTTGGCCGTGTGGTGACGGCAGTAAGAATACATTTGTCACCACCCCAACTCCTTCTGCGGGTGTCGTAAGAGTCGACTAAGGGATTGAAGTGTCACTTACCATCATTTGATAAAAGATTGATGATGGGCAGCAGCGTCATCATCATTACTGCAATTGCCAATCCGCTTGCCCAGCGTGGCGATTATGGGCATTTACCTCCTAATGCGTTTATACCTACACATAGTTAATAGGAGAGGCCTACGTCCAGCAGTGGACTATCATAGGCTGATGATGTAATGTAGGTAGGTACTGTACTCATATCGCGGAATGGTAAAGTAATATAATTCATCTTTTAGTATGGACATCTGCTAAGTAACGCCTGATTCAATTAACTACTTCGAGTGTAGTACGAATAGCCTTCATATCACGCCCCTATGTAGATACCGCGAACTTCGAAATTCGTTAAATCGGAAGATTTGTCTCTGTTTCTCCAATGAAGGCGTCATTAAAGTAACAGAAACAAATCCTCGAAATTGCAGATTAAGAAGTTCGTGGTAGGGCAGACATTAGGGTCACGTGACCATCACCCCGTCTATGTCTTGCCGAAGCCTCCACCCAAAAAAATTCAATACCAGATACCTCTGTCACCTAGCAACCACAAATACTTGTCGATCAACGCTTAGTGATAAATCATAGAACACCGTTATACATGTGTACGTGTATTGTGTAGTGACTTGCGTGCATAAATCAAGGTAAGTATCGTCCCTTCCATTTAGGGCAAAACTTGGATGTATGTAGGAAGTTTTTGTCTGGCGGAATCGATAGTTTTGGTTGATACGTTCAGCTGTTACGTTCCGATGCGTGTTATGTAGGTACCTAGATTACCTTATGTACATTTAGAAGAGAAAGCAGGATAATATATTTATTTTATCACTCCGGAATTTCCCTCTGAGTGGGTGACTACATTTACTGCGTCACTCAGAAATCCAGTGAATCAAAAGGGATAACTGAGTTAATCATTATATCATTCTAATATTCTTAAATATTAAAACTTTTAAAGAGCTCCATTTCGATTTATTATTCATACCTATTATTATATCTTTATTAGTAAAACCCAAAGTAGTGAGGAAATGGCAGTAAAATACATTTGTCACCACCCCTACTCTTCCCGTGGGTGACGTTATTCATTGATGGGCAGCAGCATCATGAATCATACCAACCCGCTTGCCAAGCATGGCTATTAACGAGTTTACGGGTATTTACCTCCTAAGGGCTTGTCCATTAATCACGTCATACTGTATAGGGGGAGGAGTGGGGTCAAGAAAGAATCACCAATTATCACCATAGGGGTGGAGGGAAGCAACGGAAAAATCACGTGTATTTTTTTGTTACACTCGAATCTACTGAACAGCATTATAACCAGTAAAAAAATCGTTACTTTTCTATAAAACACCAAGTTTTAAAACTTCGCGAACATTTACCTCTTAGTTGGCAAAAAAGTACGTAATTTGAAGTGTCATTCAAATTACGTACTTTTTTGCGTAGTCAAGTGAAACGGACTACTTAAGTTGGCAATAAATTACACGTCATATTGGATGGGGGGGTCTAAAACAGGCCAAAATCGTATGACGTGATTAATGGACAAGCCATGCATACGCATAGGCTAAGGAGAGGCCGTTGTCCAGCAGTGGACTGATATAGGCTGATGATGTGTGATGATGTGATTTAGTAAAAGACACGTAATACCTGTACATCAGTATTCGCCAGAATAACCTTATTAACTATGATGAATGAATAAACCATTTCTGATTTTATTTTATTTGATAGGTACCTTATAAAACAAGTTATTTTAAAGTTACTGCCAGGCTTACTTAAAGAAACTAGGTACTTACTCGTTTTATTATTTAAGTTTGTAAGGCAAATTGCCTGCCCTTTCGATTCTGACTTATTTAGCTCGCTATTAACATACATATATGGTATATATCAAGGCTGATTCTTATAGTGCCCTGTATGCGAAACGTGAAATCACAGTAAACATATTACAGCAGTGTCCGTTGCCACAACAGAACCAGCATGATAAAAGTAAGAGTAACCACATCATGTTTACATTTGCGTTACTACGTTTCTTGTGCCGAAAAATAGCTCGTGACGTATAATTACATAATATATACATAATACACACGTAGATAGCGCTTATTTCGAGGAACCCTTTATAGGGCACAGATCTCAAAAATTACCACCTTATAAGACGATTTTTTTTTCTTACACTGAGTTTTTGTACTACAGGATGGCGTTGAGACTTGAATTCAGGATTGTTTTGAGTCTTGTCCGTTAAAGGGTTAAACACTCGATCCCTGAACAATGCAATCTTCAAGTTTCGACTATAATCTGAGAATTAGATTGGTTCATTTTATGCATAAAGACTCAAGAAACCAACTTCGATGCCTATAAGTCAGAGCCTCGACAAGCTTTGGGTGAATATCTGAACGTTTCAACCGACTAATTTTGATGGCATCATTTTTGCCGAAGTTTCAATTCGTTACAACGTGCTACTTCGTCATTTGAAGGTGGCACGGTACCTTATACAAATGACCAAATACAATATGGAGACGTTTAGAAACTTCGGCAAAAGTGATGCCACCAAAATTAGTCGGTTGAAACGCTCAGATTCACCCATTTAGAGTTTGAGCCCTTAACCCTTAATAGGACATCGATCGGTATTAAAAACAACCACCAAACACTGTCTCTTTTTTTTCATTGTACAGATTGTTTGTGCTAGAGAATGACGTTGAGGCTTGAATTCAATATTTTTGAGCCTTGCCCGAAAGGATTAAGCTTCGAAATGACCGTGCTTTTTTCAACACCAGCCTTTTCGCGTTCGAAGTTTTTGCTACTGTCGTACTGCAGGCGATAAAACTGTAGCCAAACGCAAAGTACTCGGAATCGCGTGCATTGGGCCCCATTCACATTCCTATGTAGATTCCGCCATGCATGGCCGATAGCATCTTGTACCTAATATAGTTCCGAAGCTCAAAGCTATTCCTACTAATATTATAAATACGAAAGTAAATCTGTCTGTCACACTTTCACGACAAAGCTTTATGTGATCTTCATGTATTTATAGGAATAATTTACGTCCTGCGAAAGGATATAGGATATTTTCTATCCCGGATTTCTTGTAGATTTTAGGGTGGCGACTCTAGCGAGAGCAAAATTTTACTGAGATGAAGTCACGAAAAATTAGTATATTACCATTATTGAACCGCATAATCAACATATCAAAAAAATAAAAACAGACTTCAACCGACTTCTCCAAGATCCCATCTCTCAAGATTCTCAGACCCCGACTTGGTGCCAACGGGAACAAATCGGGGTTATAGCCTAACAATAAAAAAAATTGAAAATCGCTTCACAATTCTCGAAGATATCAAGTAGGTAACATACATCCAAAAAACTCAGTCATGTCAATCTCAATACATAGCCGACACTACCTGGTGACGTATTACATAGGACATAGTTAACTACATAGGTACTGTCTAAAGTTATACTGGCAAAAATGTTTTTTTATACTTTTAATGATACATTTCTGGATATGGCTCAGTTTCAATGAAACTTTCTAATTCAGGGGCTAAGAATATATTTGGTTTAAATTTAACCAACCTCTAAACCCGGTCAAAATTTATTCAACTTTAGGCTTTTACTTTGGCAGATAACTTTGATCGAATACCTACTGAGTATCTTGCTTAAATATGGACCAAATTCGACCTGGCAAGTACCTAGTACGAAAAACTGGCCCTGGATATAATAACGCCTAATATAAAACACAGCAAAATGCCATATCCGTGACTTTTTACCTGGCCCAACTCATGCCACACTAAGACATATGTAGGTAAATTAGCTTACTATATCTTACCCGGTAATTGTGGAAGCTAGCTACCTACTTATTTCCATTATGTTAAATAAACCGAAAAAAGGTTTACAAATTTTTAAGTTAAGGTATAAAAAATGGATCAATATTAATGGGTTTCTTTCTTTGCTCTACGAGGTGATACAATACTGTATAATATCTTATTGTAGGTGTAATAGTTATTATAATATATAATCTAAAGAGGTTATATATATAGGTGCTCTAATGTTAAAAAATTCTATGGCTTATGTATAGGTACCTTTATAGTTCTACATAATTCATATAATTATACATAAAGAAGAGCAACTTAATGTAAAATTCTAGTTTCCAACTTTTAGCTTCATTATTTCACCCTCGATTAAACTTCCTGAAGACGAAGTATCTAAGTCTAGATAATAGATCTAGCTTCATGGCATAGACCTAAGTCTGAGGCGTAAGGTAGAAAATGGTTCAAACCAAAATTAACCGTACGTCAAGGGCAAAAAGATGTATACACTTTTTTACTTATGCCTGCAGCATAAGGTCTAAAGTTGTATATATATTTATGCCCTTGGCTGTACCTCGCACGGACCACCACGGTTTCCTTAATTACGAGCCGGCTAATCTGCGTTTGTCTTCATTATGTGAAGTTTGCATTTTGTACGTTCCGGGAGGCTAGCTGCACGAATACGACCTAGTTTGTGGCGCAATGTGGAACGCGTTTAGTAAAGAACTTTCATTAGAACTTTGTTACTCATTTTGTATCGTTACTAGACTTAAAACTTTTCGGTACTTAACATACGAAAGCTTAATATTTAATTGATGTAATAATTATCTAGGTACCTATTGCCTTAAGAATTTACTCATCATTGTGATACTATAAGAATTCTGCTAGCATTTTAGCATTTGACTTAGAATTGTAACTGAATAAGTGCTATTGTATAATCTACGGTCAATCTAGGAGCTGTTTCGCGATTTTTTTGCGATCAAAATGATATTAAAGCTTATATTTAATATATTTAGATATGATAGGTTTCATACAAAAAATGATACACATGGTAAATTTAATTTAAATATAATAAATTTAGTTACGTGGTATGAAGTTTTACATTGAAAAATCTAGATACGATGTCTTATAATCGTGTTTTTAATACTGAATGTTTTACGTATTTGTCGAATACTAAATATTGTATTTAGGAGCAAATATTTGTGACATAAATAAACAAATAAACACATATTAAATAACATTTTTATTATTATGTCGAAAATTTTTATTTTGTACAATAAAGTGCTTTACTACTACTACTACTACTACTACTACTACTACTACTACTACTACTACTACTACTACTACTACTACTACAAATAATGCCCTCGCCGGGATTCGAACCCGAAACCTCCAGCTTCGTAGGCAGGGTTACTACAGGCTACGGAGGCTAAAAATAACACTGTTTATTTTTTCATAAAGAAAATGGCAGAAAACAAGCAAATAAGCATGGCGGCTAGCTGCATCGCGCTCCGCGGCGTGAAGATATTTCTGAACGCCGGCAGGGCAGCAGCGGCGAGGAAGGCGGCGTCGCCGGTGGTCAAGCGGAAAGCTAAGCCCCCTGTGTCTGGGGCCAAACCGTCGCAGAAAGTCTTCGATGCTTTGGTTAAGAGCACCAAGTTCAACAAGTTAGTCATACATACATCACACATCATCAGCCTATCTCAGTGCACTGCCAGACGTTGGCCTCCCCTATTAACTATGCATATAGGAACGTACTGTGGGAGGACTTCCGCTTGCAATCAAACAATAGGGCTTCCTCGATATTACTTTTATATTAATCTTTTCTTCATTACATTAAATCAATACAATTCTAGATCTTCACATGAAGCCTGTCCACTTTCGACCGCCCTCCTATCTAGATTCTTCCACATGACAGAGACGGCAAGCATTCTAAAGTTGAATTCTATATCATGCCAGCCCTCTTCGTCATGTGAAATAAACTGTAAAGGTTTAATACCTTTACAGTACACATTAGGAAGTAAATGGCCATAATCACCACGCTGGGCGATCGCAGTAATGATGACGCTGCTACCCATCATCAATCCACTATTAATAAGAATCAATCGGTCAGTGATACTGCTCTTACGACACGCGGGGGAAGAGTTGGGGCCGCGGTTACAGATAACAAGTTAGTAACTTCTAGAAAACCTTAGAACGTCAGGGATCTCCTACGGTTCTGCCAGAAAACATGAGGCTAGAAGGGTTATGGGGGAACGCAGCCGGGATAATTAGCCTGCAGCTCCAGCAACGGGAAAGGTAATTCACCCCATCTCTCAAATGCTCGAAAGCCAGCTCGACTCCGGCCGAGCGTCCTCCCAAAATATAAGGTAACTTCTAGAAAAACCGAACAATTGTAGTGGTGAAGAGGATGTCGCCTCCGGTGGTGAAACACGAGGTTAATTCCCTGTGCTTGGGGCTAAACCGGCGCAGAAGTATTCGATGGTTTGGTTAAAGAGCACCAAGTTTAACGTTTTTTTTTTAAGTAAGAAGTTTAAAATTTTAGAAAAAAAAAACCATGGTGCTTGGCTTTTTTTCATGCTTTTGTTCTTACTTTACAACCCTAACCAAGTCATATCCTACATATGTACCTACATATTATAAGGATTCCACGTTTGCAGCATGTTTTCAGATCGAACAGACTGATGGCTAGACTTCGGTGGCAAGCTAAGACACCCTTATGATAAGTTCAGCAAATTTTATTGGTAGAAAATATTTTCGAATGGTTCCATGATAGGTATCTGATATTGGAATAATAATATCAACCTCCATCAAAATATACCTATCATGATAATAAATAGTAAAGTGTAGCGAACTTTACATTCAAAATCACTCCACATACTACATACATGAAATTACGATCATTGGTATTAAAATAATTCAAATAACCTATGTACCTGAAGATATAACTCATAAACTCATAAATATTTATCGTGGTTTTTGTTTTAGACGACTACACAAATTTATTTCTAGCAATGTATAATTACAGAAAGGTTTCGTATTAAATGAATTATATGTCACATCATCATTGGCTGGCATTGGCTAATGTAAGAACTTTATTCTGTTCACACCATATTGTTCAACCATTACAATTACCTAACTATATATTATCTTAGGTCCATCTAGGTAAAAGCGCCCTATTCTTAAGGTCAATCAATACAAGTACCTATACTTTAACTTCGATTTTCACCGTATACTTTCCGCTGGCGTTTCATTCCCGTAGCCGTATGAGTTGACAACCAAGTAAGGTTTACGTCCATTTACTCATGGTACGGTACGGCTACAACATCACTTATGGCCCTTCAGTAGCTCGACCAAAGTGTTCGGAGTCGGTCGGCGCGGCGACTCAGAATATATCCAGTGTCGGCGCGTTCGCGGTATGAACCATCGGAAACTTAAAGAGAAAACGCTCGATGTTTTGCACAAGTGCACCAATTTTAACAAGTGAGTGTAACTTGGGCTATTTCAACAAGTGAGTGTAACTTGGGCTATTTCATTTAACCCTTTAAAGGGCAACACTCAAAACAATCCTGGATTCAGCCCCAGCGCCATCCTGTAGGTAGTACTTACAAAAATTATGTGTAAAATACAAAAACAGTCTTATAGGGCCGTCGTTTTGAGACATGTGCTAAAAGGTTACATTTTATTTTAATTTGGACATTTTGTGTACGATATTTCCTTAGAATCTTGAGTCCTTTCGGTACTAATTCTTAGGAAAAAAACACGATTGAATCAGATGGAAAATGAAAAATAGCTATGTTAAAAAAAAATAGGGAGAACCAGGAATTTTAAATACCCATATTTAAGGACCTTTAAATAAAATGGTCCATCTTACTTACAGGTATCACGGGTCAATCACTTGCCATTTTCCGGTTCAAAATTAGTGGTTAATAAAATTATAACACTACATAATTAAGTAGGTAGCCGTAGCCAAATTGCCAATCGTTAACTTTTCCCTCTCTGCCACTCTTTCTTAATAGTGCGACTTAACTAACTAATTGCCTTTCGTTCACGATTGACAATTGAGCTAAGCACCCTGATTTGACGATGTCATTATTTATTTTATACCGTTGAACCGTTTCGATGCAGGTATGAGCTGGAGGCACTATACACCATGTACCGGAACCTGGTGACGGCCGCGCAGTCCGCCGCCCCGGCACCCGGCATCGGGCAGCCGGTTCCCAAGACCGATGTAAGTCATAAAATGTGTTAGTTTTTAGTAAAACGTCCCACTTTGTCGCTTACCATAAAGACGAGATTTACTTGTAATTCAGGTAGAGTCGAATATTTCGAGCAAGACTGACAAACGTCAGAATCCCACTCGAACAAGATCCTTTGTTGCGTCAGACCTGCCATCGAAACCCTCCCCAAGTGTAATGTCACTGACATGTCAATGTGTTTTTTGTAAACAGGAGCATAGGCTAATTGATTGTCCCAAATTTAATTCGTTATCTGTAGATGAGCGCTATCTACAGGTATGCCAGTGGCGATTATGTAAAAATTGTTTACGCCCTGGTCATACAGCGTACCAGTGCCGCGCCAACAATGGATGTAAGATTTGCAAGAAAAAACACAGTACACTATTACATAAAGATTTAACTAATCAGCAACAGGGTGAAGAGGAAGCAGCTGCTGGACCTGGGAGTCAACTATCCCGTCCTCACACGGCAGCTCCTTCGCCTTCCAACGTAGTTTGTGAGCCTGATTCAGCTATTGTATCTAACACTACTGTCACGATGACAGCGGCAGACCGTCATGAAGTCTTGCTGTCAACAGCGCTCATTGAAGTGACAAGTAATGATAAAAAAGTTATTCTGCGCGCTCTGCTTGACAACGGTAGTCAGTCCTCATTTGTAACAGAAAAGGTCAAAGAGATGATAGGTTGCGATATGGTTAGGGTAAATCGCACAGTTACTGGCATTAATAACGAACCTTTGAAAATCAACGCATACTGTGATCTTGACTTCCACTCACTTCATACCTCGTTTATAGGTTCAGCGCGGTGCTACATTGTAGCTAATATAACGGACAAGCTTCCCGCAGTTAAGCTTAATACACACTTTAACATTCCAAAGAATATAGTCTTAGCCGATCCTAAATTTTATTCTCCGGCAGACATCGACCTGTTGTTAGGTGCTGACATATTCTGGGACTTAATTAGGTCCAATAAAATTAAATTAGGTAAGGGTTTACCAGTCTTAGCGGACACCGAGCTAGGATGGATAGTAGCTGGCCCTACGGGGGGGAGACCCAGCGTCTCTTCGAGTTCTCAAAATATCCACTGTAACTTTTCAAAGGACATAGCAACTGTCAAAATTCTGTCAAAATGCTAATGGCTAACTTTCATGGCTGAATAGGGAATTATTGTTGAATGAAAATATTCGAAGACTAGATATAGGTGCAGATTAATTAAATTGTTATTTACCAAAATTAAAAGACTTCATTAACATGAAAGTTAAAAAAAAACGTTTATTCATGAAAAAAATAACAGCTTGTTACATTCTACACACCCTCCGCCCGCCAACAAACTGTAAGACAGTTTGTTGGCAAAAACAGTCTCCCTTACTTATACAATACTGTTATGTTATCTGTCTTGTTAACTATATCTTATATTTGTTAACTATATCTTATAGTTGTTCGCACCACTTAATTCTTAATATTTAATTAGCCGACAATCGCGACATTTTACGTTTGACTTATTAGCTTATTACACTGGCAACTGTATCAACACTATCAACCTCCGTGGTATCAACTCATCAAGTGCCAGAGAAATACAATGTACCTATTATATAGATAGAATATACATATTATCTACATCCATATCATAAGTTGTCTACAATATGTTTAGCGGCGGTAAGCAAATAGCCTACTTTAAGAAATCTGTATCTGTGGGTGTATCATAATTTTTACTTTACGATATCGGCAACCGATATCTTAATCACAATTAAATTTCGAACATTCTGTTAAAAAGAAAAAACACACTTTAACTTCGATTATCGAATTAATCGATTTGTAATTTCATTCACATTAAAATTCATATTCCATACATTCATCTAAATGTCGAATACTGAGAATCGATTTGAGAATCGATATCGACTCAAGACCTTACCTGGTTTATGAATAAAAAAAAACTAATGTCAGTTCAGTCATTTGTTTTGTTTGAATTGTTTCAAACAAGGAGGTTGGAGGGTTGCCTATAGGTTACACACTAAAGAGGTCCGTGCTCTGTGGTTTCAAACATACAACTTTTTTGGACTGTTGACTTGAAAGTTAAATATTATCGAGTTCGTTGTGAAATACTTACACTGAAAAATTATTTATGACGACGAAGACAGTGATGTTGAAATGTGTGAAACACCACCAGAAATCCGGGACGCCGCTACAACCGTGAGCAATAATTTGCTGCCGCCACAAAAATAAACATATTGTAGAAAACTTATTATATGCATGTAGATAAAGTTATGTATGTGACTGTACATAATTAGGCATTAAACACTCGTGTGATCTTATTATGAAACTCGCCTACGGCTCGTTTCATAAAACCACACTCATGTTTAATGCCTCTTATTATGCGCCAGCCACATAAATAACTATTATATTATTGTACTCTTACATGCTTAGCACATGATTGGTGCGACAGTATGTCGACGCGAGATAGATCTCCCGTCCTTCACTAGCTAAGTATATTAACAAAAGAGGGACGGATAGACTATCTCGCCGCGACATACTGTCGCGCCAATCATGTGCTAAGCATACTGGTTTGACAATAAATGGGCGAAGAAAAATACATAAGAACTTTTCATATGAACATGATCAAGTTTGAAAACATTTCTTTGGTTTATTGCTAATTAGACGCCAACTCTTAAAACTTTTCAATATTATTTTTATACTTACCACTGTGTAACCAATTTCCAAATCGCTACAACTCAGTAGCCTATCGTTGTTTTTAGGGTTCCGTAGGCAAAATGGCAAAAACGGAACCCTTATAGTTTCTCCATGTCCGTCTGTCCGCAGCATAGCTCAGTGTGGCCGTTAATACTAGAAATATGCAATTTGGTACAGGTACTATTAACCATGCCAACAAAGTGGTATAATAAAAACAAGAAAAAATAAAACCGGCCAAGTGCGAGTCGAATTCGCGCGCGAAGGGTTCCGTACCATTATCAATTTATTATTAAAAAATACAGTTAAATCAACCTACCTCAAAAACTATAGGAGATAATTTAATCAAACCAAAAATCGTTGATAGAGTTTATTAATGTGCATAACATATATTTTTTTTAGAATTTTATATCGCTTAGTTTAAAAAATAGAGGGGGGGACACATTTTCAGACTTTGAGAGTTGATATCTCGAAAACGGTTTGCTCAAATCAAAATGAGAT